>CM048934.1:34492061-34794561 GCA_026686955.1 Epinephelus cyanopodus
GTAACTCCAAGGAAGGAGCGAAGCCTCCTGTCAGACCACAGGTTGGTTGTAAGTGCAACACTTACCTGAGCCTCCAGTGCTTTGATGATGTCATCCTTAACCTTACTGATTAGATAAGGTTTCTGCTTCTCTGTCAAGTTGGTCCTAGACACAGGAGTGTATTTGCAGTCCATGACAGAAAGAAAGTGTCTAAAATTTGGATTTTCTACTAGAGACAGGGGCAGAGAGCATCCGATGACAGGGTCCTGGAGGATGGCTTGTGTAATGGCCTGTTGCCTGGATGAATTTGGGGAATATAAGTGGACTCTTTACGCAAAGGAAGATATTGTCTGCTGTGTGGTGTCTGCCCTCGCCAGTGATGCAGGTCCTGCTTTGTACTCCAAGTAACTGCAAAATAGGGAAAGAGACATCTGTAAGACATCTGTTCATATTCAACCACAACAAACTGTCTTGCAAGTGATATGAAAATTAAGTGTACAGTCTAAACATCAGGTCTTGCATTATGAAACCTAAATCCAACCCAGTATGACACATTAACAGATCATCTCTGTATTTGACTTCATCTTTTTGCATAACTGCAGCACTATGCCTGCTCCTCCTGTCAGCCAACTAACTTGTGTATTGTTGATAAGAAATGAAACCAATCTTAACAGAAAATACACTTCTACTCTATAAGGTCTGATGTTGTTCTCTACAGAATCTGTAGCCTAAACCATTCTGCAGCTGTAGTGGCATGATAGGCTCATAGGGCCAAGAGGACTTAACCGTGTTAACCACATCACACATTATACATACATGTACCACATCATATACCACATCAAACATTTAATAAAATAAAATATATAATAATAAAATAAGGCTGCATTGCATGTTGATCATTTAGGTACGAGAAGGAGCAAGCGTGTGTGTGAGTGTGTGTGTTTGTGTGTGTGTGTGTGTGTGTGTGTGTGTGCTCTCACAGATTGACAGACTGTGTGCAGCGGCAGCGACACTGTACTGTACCCCACCCCCACCCTTCCTCCCCCACCACCGTCACCACACATGGTGGTGGTGGTGGTGGTGTTCAGTGCGAAACACTGAAATCCAAACAGAGACAACCAATGCTACAGCCTTTCGTTAGCTGAAGTCAAAGCCATTCAATTGGCAAACGAGCTAGCTAATGTTACCTGTACTTAGCATGTGTTTACATTCGGTGTTCAGTGTTCACCAGGTTAATAAAGTCCGCAGATGCTTACAAAAATCTATCCCTATTATCTAACTTTATACCGCACATGTGAGAACGCATAATACGTCACAATAATAAATTACACACGTTGGTTGTAGTATTGTTTTAAATTTGTACTCCTCTCCTTCGCCCAAAGTCTCACCTGTCCCAAACCGCTCTTGCATCATTAACTCAACAACAGCAGCTAAATTTTCACATGCTTTTTCATGCCTCTCTTCCAAACTACCTCTCTCCCATGATACCAACCTCCTAGTGAATTCCTTCAATGACCTCTGCCTGAATACAATGGACTCAGTGGCCCCAGTCAAAACCAGAACCAAAATCACTTCCTCAGTCTCTCCATGGTTTAATGACCATACCCACTCCTTAAAAAGAGAGGTACGCAAAATATAGCGTAAATGGAAGTCCTGCAAACTTCAAGTTCACTATGAGCATTTGAAAAGCCTAATGAATAATTACAATGCTGCAGTTAAGGACGCACAAGCAACTTTTTTCTCCAACTTGATCTCCCAGAATGCTCAAAACTCTAAAGTGCTGTTTCAAACACTCGACCGAATTATTGGCGCCCCCACCAGTATTAATTTACAGTTACAATTTTCATCATTTTTCACTGAAAAAAATTGAAAACATTAGATCTCACACCATCAGCAGTTGACCCCACAATTCACTTGTACCAGAACCGCCAACTCGCCAATCCTACTCTGTGTCAGTCCTCTGCTTGTTTAGTTCAGTGTCACTAACTGATCTCAACACAGTGGTGATGAGCATGAAATCCTCCCCTTGCCCCTTGGATGTGGTCCCTACCAGACTACTGAAGGAGATTATGCCCACTGTTGGTCCCTTCATTTTATATATTGTCAGTCACTCTTTGACCTCAGGTGTGGTTCCTGCTTATTTTAAATCTGCTCTAATTGAACCTCTGCTCAAAAAACCCAATCTAGACCCATCCATTCTGAACAACTACAGACCAGTCTCAAAGCTCCCTTTTTTATTAAAGATCCTACAAAAAACTGTATTCAAACAATTAATAAATCATCTATCAGTCAATAACTTCCCCCACTAATTTCTCCTATGGTGTCCCGCAGGGGTCGATCCAGGGCCCTAGCTTATATACCTGTCTCAGCCAGAAATCACTTCACCATCTACAGTTAGTACAAAATGCTGCAGCTCCACTTTTAACTAGGTCTAAAAAATGTGACCACATCACCCCTGTATTAGCATCCCTGCACTGGCTGCCTGTTCATTTTAGGATTGATTTTAAAATTCTTTTATTTGTTTTTAAGGCCAGACTTGGGCTAGCCCCTGCCTATATTTCAGACCTTTTATCCTCACACAAACCAGCTCGCAGTCTGAGATCCGCTGATAAGGCCCTGCTAGCTGTTCCAAGGTCTAGACTGAAAACAAAAGGTGACAGGGCCTTTGCAATCAGGGCCCCTAGACTCTAGAACGATTTGCCTGAGGAAATCAGGTTTTCAGAGTATGTTCCCCATTTTACCTCGCTCCTCAAGACACACTTTTACAGGAAGGCTTTTATGATGTAATGTTTAAGTTGATGTAATGTTTAATTTGTATGTATTTTGTGTTGATATTGAGTGTGTGGTGATATTTTATGCTGTAAAGCACTTTGTTATTTATATTAAAAAGTGCCATGCAAATAAAGTTATTATTATTATTATGATTATATTTACTCCTTTACAGTAGGCACATCCTGGCAGCTGAGAATATTACTGTCCCCCCTCTATTAAATGTGAAAGGAGGCTTAAAATCACAGGGCCTGTCTGTTCTGATGATACAAGTCAGTGGTCCTGAAATGCAGGGCTGCCAACTTTTCAAAAAACCTTGGAGTGAGATTCAGCGGGGCCGACCACAGTTTTGTTGTTTAGGCCTACACATAAAATATTTGTTTGTCAACTGATTTGGTAGATGAGATCCTGATCCCCCTCATCCTAATTGATTTTTGGGGCGCCTACTGGAGATGGATAGGGCCTAATACCTTACATACAAATACCATATAGCGTCACACTGAATGCGCGCAGCTACGGCGTCGCTTTGCCTTGTGAGCGCACATGACGCGTGTCTACATTGAAAGAAATGGGTTTCGGGGCGTTGGTGGCTTAGTGGTAGAGCAGGCGCCCCATGTACAAGGCTGTTGCTGCAGTGGCCTGGGTTCGACTCCAGCCTGTGGCCCTTTACTGCATGTCACTCTCTCTCTTGCTCCCCCTTTCACACTTGTCTGTCCTATCAAATAAAGGCTAAAAATGCCCCAAAAAATATCAATCAAACTTTATTTATATAGCGCTTTTCATACATTAAAAATGCAACACAAAGTGCTTCACAAAATTAAAACATACAACAAAAATACTACAAATACTGAAAACCCGCCCCTCCCACTCCCACATATAAACACACACACACACACACACACACACACAGTCAATATAGTAACATGGCAGGGCACTGAGGCACCAGGTGAAGAAAAAAAAAACATCTATGGGGAGCTCATCCACACTGAGAGGTGTCACAGTCTACTGCCACAGGGAGTGCCGCCACAGAGACCCCCCTGACCCAGATAGACTGGGGTAGACTCCACACATGGTGCAGAGCCCCCCAGTCCCCCGGAGCTGAGGGATCTCCAAGACGACACTCCCGTGGGCAGACCAGACACACCTCCCAGTGCAGAGGCCCCCCATGAGGAAACACTGGAACTAAAAACTAAAAACTAAAAGACTAAAAGGCAATATGATAAGATAAAACAAGTATGAGATAAAATAATGATAAAATGCATAAAAATTTAAGGATTTAGAAAAAATTAAAGGTTTAAACATTAAAATAATATTAATAATAAATAAATCAATGAAGATTTAGAAATTTAATAATAATAAAATGCATAAAGATTTAGAAATAAATAATTTAAAAGCATTAGAGATTAAAATAACATATAATAGAAGAATTAAAAGAGTAAGAGTAATTAGTTAAAAGCCAAACTAAAAAGGTGAGTCTTGAGCCTCCTTTTAAAAACATCAACAGTCTCTGCAGTCCTGGGGTCCGTTTCACAAAGCAGGTTCAACAAACTCTGAGTCTAATCCTGAACTCTGAGTTGATCTACTCTGAGATAGGAAACTTTGAGTTTCTGGTTCCAGAACAGCTGATTTGAATCAGTTTAATCAACTCGGAGTAGTTTCACCTGGAGTTAAGCGCGTGCACCACAACTATAAAAAGCCAGCATCAATGGAGCCCCGATTCGACGACTCACCATGGCAACGGGGAAGAGGAGGGCTGCGTTTTTCACCCCACTAGAATTAGAAATCTTAATGCGCTCATACGGAGAGTTTGAACACGTTTTCAAAAAGAAGTGCATAGGCTTTGCAATCACAATAATATAACTGGGGAAAACTGCTGGAATGGTAGCCTATTAATTTATTTCATTTAGGTGCAATCCCGCGGGGGAGAAGTGCACTTGGTAGCAGTTTAGGATGAAATATAAAAACATTGTTCAAACAGGTAAGACCTCGGCATAATCTCATGGGGATACCTCATTTTGATCACGTTTTACATTGTAAAGTAAATATTAAGTGGCTGTTTGACTGTGCAGTTGTTTTATCCCCCATAATGCTGTTTTCACACACATAAATGTCTTCTCATCTATATCATGTTCTGTTAAATAATTAAGCCTATTGAAACTAACACAGACTTCTACTCAGCCAACTTAAAGAAGGCAGATGCCTCTAAAACGAGCGCACTTTTCTGACCGCCCTGCCTACAGTTGCCTTACTCAAGTGCTCAGCATCTCCGACATTGTACAAAAAACTTCCATTCGCAAAGAAACGCAGCGCAACACACAATATCTGCTGGGATGAGAGCATGACTACGATTGGTAATGTTGTAAATGTAAGCATGGATTAGGTTGTGTAGCTATGTAGACGATGGACTGTGACGTGAAACGGTACAGTTCAAAAAGATAACTGTGTGGAAATGCTAAAACATCTATGCGCGGTCTGATAACCATCTCCCCACGAATATTTAATTCTCAGCGCAGTAATGCTGCACCTTCATCCACGGGATCGTTATCAAAAGGACACGTTAGTGAACAAAGTTGCCACCTACTGTGCCTAACGGACTTATAATATACTGACTCTGATTTTCTTAATGATTTTTTTAAATGACAGACGGCAGAACTATGCTACGCCAAAACTCGCCTGCTGACTGAATGAATGAGGAAATCAAATGGAGTGTGTGGCTCTGAAAGAGGGCGGAGACAGAGAGAAACTCGAGGTTCATTGAGAAAAACCTGCTCCCGACCAGGTTAGGTTCATAGAGTCTGTTACTGCGGTAACTGACCGAGAGCTTAAGTTACCTCTGTCTCTGAAACAGGCTAGAGTTACCCCTCTTTCTCTGGTTTGAGTTACCTCCCTTTTTGAAACGGAAAACTCAGAGTTTCCCTCATTTCAGGGTTAACAGACTCTGAGTTTTCACTAAACCTGCTTTTGTGAAACGGACCCCAGATGCTCTCCAGCAGGCTATTCCATAAATGAGGGCCATAATGGCTGAATGCAGCCTCCCCATGGGTATTTGTTGTAACTCTTGGAATGATTAAAAGGCTGGTGCCGGAGGACCTCAGGATCCACGAGAGTTGATATGATAAAAGCAGGTCAGATAAATAAGATGGCCCAAGACCATTAAGACATTTAAAAACTAATAAAAGAACCTTAAAGTCGATCCTGAAACATACAGGGAGCCAATGCAGCGATTTTAAAACTGGTGTAATGTGCACCCGCCCTCTGGTCCTCGTCAGCACTCGTGCGGCTGAGTTTTGGAGTAGCTGCAGATTAGGGATTGTCTTTTCTTTTTGGGAAGACCAGAGAGCAGGGCATTACAATAGTCTAAATAACAAGAGATAAAAGCATGCATCAGCACCTCCGTGTTAGCCTAAGAGAGAAACGGGCGGACTCTGGCTATATTCTTGAGATGATAAAAACCTATCTTTGTTACATTTTTTATGTATGGAATAAAACTAAGCTCAGAGTCAAAAAAAACGCCCAGGTTCTTCACACGTTGTGAAGGTTTAAAATCTTGTAGTTTTGGTAAAAGTTTCTCTCTCTTGCCTTCAGGACCAATAATTAAAACCTCTGTTTTGTCCTGGTTGAACTGTAGGAAATTCACTGCCATCCATGACTTGATGTCTAAAATACAGTTAAAAACGGTATCAATTGGCCCTGTGTCATCAGGAGACACGGCGATGTACAGCTGTGTGTCATTTGCCTATATCTTTAAAAAAAGAAGAAGAAAAAAAAAGAAAGTAATGGGTTTGTGCACGCAAAAGACGCTACATCTGAATGCCCCCCATGCACACACACACACTATAACCAAGGCAGTCGCCAAAATCACCCCAGTGGCCCGCCTTTATCTAAGATAGGCAGGGAAAACCCTGATGATGACATATGTATGAATGCAGACATTGATTTTTGCCAGTAAACAACTGAAAAAGCTACACAATGTCCCTGTAAGATATTCAGTATATAAAGCAGAGAAAAGCAGCAAATCCTCAAATTTGAGAAGTTGGAACTAGTGAATATTTTACATTTTTGCTCTATTAAACTGAAACAATGAAGTTATAACACTAGTTGTTGCTATTCAATTATCTATTAATCGACTTATTAATTAATACACTAATTGTTTCAGCTATAGAGATGTTTTCGCTGGACTATAGACACACATTAAATAGTCAGGAAGTAGTGACAGGGTCCGACATTAACGGTTGCCCGAATGCCTGGTTCAGTAGACCCTGCGCAGACATGCCCGATCGGGCAAGCAGCACCGACTCAGATTTTTTTTTTTTTTTTTTTGTGGGTTAACTGTGTGGCCGTAATGCCCCTCCTACCCATACGGCCAGTGTAGCATGCCCTGTTTTTTTAACATTAACATGATAAACAGCAAGGCTACGGCTAACAAGTTAACATACTGACACTCCGCCGGCAGACACACACATACTGGACAGCCTCTCAGTCCTTAGCCGCTAATGTTAGCTCATGTACAACACAGGTACCACACAGAAACTTTTACAAAGGTCATAATGTGCTTCTAGTGACTATTAAATCGCCAGTGGAAGTTGTTTAAAATGCGGACACAGAGAGCAGCTGTTAGTGCCTGCTCTCATGGGACAAAGATCCTCTGAGAAGAAAGACGGTTCACGCTGCTCTGCTGCCAGGAACAAACTGGGAGGCAAAGATCCTCTCTGAGGAAGAGGGTTCACTTTGCTGCGGGGTTCACCAAAACATTTTTTTTTTTTTTTTTTTTTCTTTTAATAAACACACATTAAAGAACATACAAAATCCTGTAGAGAATTAATACTACAATACAATAAACATTGTCAAATGAAATGAAGGAAGAGGATTTTTTTAAAGGCAAATTAAATATAGGGGATTTATGTAAAAATATACATAGAGACATATAAATAATTATATAATTAAAGATATGTAGGCTATGTTAGGTGAATACTCCTGTCAGTGACCCTGACCACTGGAATTGGCAAAAGAGCTGGAGTTGGTCCCCGGACGCTGCACTGCGGCTGCCTACTGCTCCTAGTGTGTACAGTAGGATGGGTCAAATGCAGAGGTCAAATTTTGTTTCAATGTATGTAATGTGCTGAGAAAGGACAATAAAGAATCTTCTTCTAATAATGTCTTAATAACTAGGACACAAAAGAACAAACAAAAAAGAATAAAGGGATTTCAAAGAGTTAAAAAATAAGGGACATGAATCAAAACAACAAGAAACGAGATATATCCCCAGTTATGCACACTCATTAAACTCAATACTGTTTTCAACACATATATTGTTTTGTCTTCATTCAATGTAGTTAGCACATATTGTTATTGCACCATTGGTTTTGGCCTTGGTACCCCACATTTTGGCCGTGATGCCCCAATAAATTTGTATTTGTCAAAGGCCAAAGTGGCCTTGCCCTAAAAATATCTTAAAATAGAGTAACCACAGATTCACAGCGTATAGGGGTAGCCATAGCTGTTGCTACTAGCATCTGACTGTTGCGTTGCATCGTGTCATGTCTCTGTCCTCACTGAATCAATCAAACAAACCATGTAAATATCAGCTGTACGCTCAAGATCAGACTGGTCATTAACTTTTTTTCTGAAGTTCAGTTCTTCCTGTTTAAGGGGGCCAATTGAGGTGGTTTCGAGCATCTGATCAGGATCCTCCTGGGTGTTAGAGGTGTTCTGGACACATCCAACTGGTGGGAGGCACTGGGGCAGACCCAGAACACGATGGAGGGATTAAATATCTCATCTGGCCTGGGAACACCTCAGGATCTCCCAGGAGGAGCTGGACAATATTGCTGGGGAGAGGGTTGTCCGGAATACTTGCTCAGCCTGCTGCCCCCAAAACCCGGTCTCGGATAAGCAGGTGAAAATTGATGGATGGATGAAGTTCAGCCAAACATAATTTAACAGAAGTTCTTAGTGTGAGAGCTGTCATTTTGTCTGTGTTGGAAACTAAAATGTTTTCACTGATAAACCTTTGTGTGTGTAGGTGCTTATTTAATCCTGTCTTTTGCCCAAATAAATGCTTTTCATGCTGTGTTTTTGGGGCTCCCTGGAGGCAGTAACCATGAGGAGGCCAGACCATGGACCAACTTTAATTAACAACCACCACCATCTTACTGTAACTGTTAACACAGGATGCAATTAAGTTTCCCAGAACCACAGAAAGTGCTCTCCGAAGATGATTTGGTGGTTGGCTTGTTAAATGGTTTGAGCTCATAATGCATCTATTGGCTTTGTCAGCAGGCTGTTACACCTGGGAGAGGCATCTGTCACCTGCAACAAAGAAGCACCACACAGCTACGTCTTATAAATAGAGTGTTTGTACCTGGACATCCTATTTTGGCTGGAAACAGCAGATGTTTCTCAAAAAAGATTTAATACCAGTTTTTAATTTGAATTGGCATGTCATGCAGTAGAGCGGACATGCCATCTGCTGATCTGTCTTTAGATGTGGATTTAAGATCTGTCACTTTACTGTAACAAATTTTTGGTCTCTAATTATATTCCAAAAATAACCACCCAAACAGAGCATTTAGTCGAGCACTGTGCTTTGTTAGTATGAAAACACGAAAGAAAAACTGAGAACTTTATTGTTTGCTTTGATATAAGTGAGGCCACTCAGAAATGCCATTATTTGGCAAGTCATTTTATACAGTAGTAGTATATTATACATGCTCTAGTAAAGTATGGATGAATAGAGGAGGGTGCCGGTGTTGTGATATTAGAAGCACTTGGTGGGCCATTCTAAGCTATAATGATTTTTTTAAAATTTCTGTTTTGAATGTATGGCATATGGTTTTTGCCACATGGATTTCTATTAGGGCTGCACGATATGTGGAAACTATGCCATATGCAATAACATAGCTGAATATTGTGATAACGATATTACTTTTATTTAGATCTTGAAATGTATTAAGTTCTGACTTTGTGGAGCTTATAGTAGTCTCAGAGTTTCCCACATATTATCTGTGGCAACATGCCACAATTAAAACATCTGCATCTGCATCTGATTCTTAATTTCTGTAGCTGGACTGTACTTTAGGAGTGCCACTGCAATATATATGATTTGGTTATTTATGTAACCAAACTGTCAAAGCACAGAGCACACAAGGGGCACAGACGGAGCAGCAGAACGTCAGATGCAATCAAAGTGAAACCTAACATTTCATTCTGCTGAGTCTAAAAATTTGCATTCACTCACAGCAGCTGCTCCTCTCATCAATTGGTCTGATCTGATATGATAAGCTGTAAATGGATCGATGGATCAATTATCCACCCCACGAGTCACAAACTGCTGCGGAGAAAAAAAGAACTCATGGAGAGCTCGACCTGTGCTGTGTTCACAAACCTGCATAAACCTCTGAATTTAGAGAGAGTGCACAGAATGGTACAAAGGGACACACAGGTATTTAAAAGACAACCTCCTCCACCCCCCCTCCCCTCATCAGCTACCACCACACATACGCTCTCATTCTGTGAGGATAGGCTCACATTGATCCTGTGCCGATATAAAGCCATTCATTTATCGAATAAATTGAACATTTAACTGAACACAAATGGCACCAGTAAAAAAACAAATGCTAGTTTTAATTTCAGAATGTAGTTTTCTACTGATACTCTTTTGAAGCTAACTCAAAAAATCCTCAAGTTCATTATCACAGTCTTTCACTATGTGTTAATTGAGGAAGTTGACACAGCAGTGATGATAAAAGAATGATGTACTGTGCAGCCCTTGTTCCCATCATGCTTTGGGTGATGTAAACAGAAAGTGTGTTGTCCCTATCAAGTCAGTCAGATGAACTGTAGGTGTGGGCTACATTTCACATTATGTCAAACTCCAACACTGACTGGAAAGAAGCTGCACAGCGGGGAGACCGTAAATAAAACCAAAATGCAGAAGAGACTTTCTGCATAGTACCCTAATCAATGACATGACTGCTGTGGTACAAACTGTGGCAGATAGCCTTCCAAGATTTATTTGACAAACGGAAAATTTACACTTTTCGTGTTAATTTTGGACCCTGAGAGGGACTGAGTGAATCAATACCCTGTGTGTTGCTCTGCAATAAGACATTTTAACCATTTTAATCATGATCGAATTTGCAGTAAAGTTGAGGTGATTAGACAGCATTGCAAGGCTTGCTAAATTTGCTTTGATTGTTGTGATCTGGTGTTAATTTCGTTGATGAAAAATGTGATAAAAATTTTTGTCAGTAACTTTTTTCCATGACTAAAAATAGATCTTGATAATAAAAACCAAAATGAAATCTGTAACATTTTTTCATCATGAGAGCTGACCCAAGTTCACTTTTGGCGTTGTGTTTTTGTGGTCCCAGCCAAGAGAGCGTCATGAAGTTTGTAAACCCTCACTAATCCAAGTCAACTAAGAGCACGTAAAGACTGACAGGAGGGATGTGGCTTCAGGATGATGGTTTGTAATTAGCAGGACACATTTTTGTGAGAGAAACTGGATGAAGTCTTCTTTAATAACACATAAACAAGTCTTTTAAGCTGTGTGTGTGTGTGTGTGTGTGTGTGTGTGTGTGTGTGTGTGTGTGTGTGCTTGTGAAGACAGATCCTGACTTCAAAGCTTGTCAAATTCCCAGACTAAACACGTCCCTGAAGTGTTGAATACACTGCCGGTAACAAAAAAAAGACACTTGAAACACAGACTCACACACACTCAGAGTAAAACAGTGTCTGTCAGTAGGCTGTCAATCACATCAGCTGTATTCTGGGAAGAGGGCTGAAAACCCTCCTCCCTCCAACCTGGCTAAGGATTTTTGCACTGACAACAACAGTGCAGCAGGGTCTCTAGTTCTCTCCAAGAGCCGAACATGATCCTGTTGCCACACACACACACACACGCGCGCGCACACACACACACACACACACACACACACGTCACCCAGGAAAGCCCCTGTTGTTCTGAGCTCTGGGAAGTGTGAATACCTCACAGTGAAAACATCCCTCTGACATGTCTAGCTGTTTTAAGCAGGTTTGTGTCTTTCTGTGTGTATATATGTGTGTGTAGAGATGTTTTTTTTAAGAGCTCCTATTATTTATTATGCAAGCGTAGTGTTGAGACAGCAGATGTGGTTAGAGGCAAACTAAACTGCTAACAATTCATTCATATGACTATAATTGAAATTATTTACAAGACACATGTTCAAAGTATGCACAATTGCATGGAACTGGAGTGAATGATTCACAAAAAAGACAGAAAAAATAAAGAAAAAAGAAGAGAAGAGGGGAGACAGGAGTGCATTTTGAAGAGAGGGTGTGGACTAGGCTGAGTGTGTTAGAGTGCGGCACGGGCCTCATATCTCTGTCTGAACCCGAACCGAGCCCGACATTATTTAATTACTAAAGCACTGAGTTTGTGTCACACAGTTGTTACGGTTACAGGCTATTTAACAGGCCGGGCGTGCGCCGTGGGTGCTCTGCGGAGAGGGAGGCCTCTCCAGCAAGGGGGAGAGGGAGAGGGAGAAATATAACAAAATAAGATAAAATAGGAGACACCTGTCTCCCTCTTTTATTTTATTTTCAGTGTTTAATCAAGGCGGAGGCTGGCGGCGGGAGGTCCTAGACTTCCAGCGAGGGGAGAGGTAGAAACAAACAGCCAATGTATGTGTGTGTGTGTGTGTGTGTGTGTGTGTTATGTTCAGGTGTTGTCACGTAAATAACAGTGCCCATTTGCCCAAGCAATAAACAGGACAGACAATAGGATTTTATTTATTTTTACAGTACATTTTCACTGAAAGCTGACCGAATCCTACCCGAGCCCGAATACAATTTATACATTTTTGACTGAACCCGGCCCGACCCGTCGGGTAGGCCTACCGTTGGGACCTGTCGGGCTCGGATCGGGTAACCACACTCAAGTGTCTGTATATGTGTCCCCTATAGGGGCCTATCTGAATTTCTGTCTTTGAGAGATATTATTTTGTAATATAAGTGAATTTTCTATCCATACATATAAACTTTAAATATATTAAAATTATAAGGCATCTTTGAGTAAACTGTGAGTATCATTTAAGTAGGCTATTTCGTGGCCGGGCCGAGTGTCCTCTTTTTTGGAAATTAAAATATGGTCACCCTAGTGTGGACAGTTTGTTAGCATGAGGATGTATTATTTGCTCACCTATGGGCCTTGTTTAAAGGGTGGGCCTTCTTGCTCCATGCAACTTAATTTTCCCTCCACATCTTTGGTGATGTGGAGTGCTTGCCTAAGGTTTTAATGACACAAACACACACAGGGTTAGTATATTGAACATCCCAGTAGAGGTAAAGTATTGCCCAGGTTGCACAAAGCTCTATGAACAGTAAATGAAGCCTTAAAGAGAGCTTTGCACTTCTTGGTGTTGGAAAAAAACAGGCATGGGACTGTTTTTCTACATTCGGCGTGCTACAGAAATGCTGTAAATTATTGTGCATTGTATATTCAAAACTGCCCACCAGCAACTTCCTTGGACTATCGGAGGTCTGTCTGAATCACATTACGATCAATCATTTTGAACTTCTGTTGAAGCATCTCTCTTTTTAAACGGCTGTGGCATGGATGTAGCTATAGTCAGAACAGTAGGTGTAAATATGAGCTTGTCAAACCTGCAAACGCAAGCACTTCATGATGTTGCTGCTCAGAGGGAATTCATTCTGCGCCTCTCCCTGCAGCAGCACAGTGTCTTCCCACTCCTCTCTCACCATGTGCACACTGGAGTCAGTATCGTTTTGTCATAAACCTCTGGTAATGTAAACCTCGTGGCTCAACAAAATATACATATATGTAAATGTGCGAAAGTTGTGGTAGCATAGCAGCCTTTTACAGTTCACAGTGTGATGATTAGAGGAGAAATGGCAGAGCATAAAGGTCCAAGTTACCAACAAATGCTATACGCAAAGAATTATTATTTTATTTATCTATGTTTTTATTTATGTATGCTTTTTTCACTTATTTATATTAATACTGTACCAGAAGTTATATTTGAGCAAAAAGGAAATGTTTCTTAAACTGTGTCACTGTTTTTGTTTGTGTGAGATGATTATTGAAGATCTGGTTGTATCTTTGTTACAATGCTCTGATAAAGAAAAGATGGGAAATATTGCAATATCTTGTGTGCTGTAAAGTGGTTTGAAAAAAATGAAATCGGAATTGGCCAAAATCGGAATCGGCTTTCCAGACACTTTGCAAATCGGTATCGGCCCAAAAAATTGTAATCGGTGCAAGTCCAGTCATGTTGAACATCCCTTGTGGAACAAGCCGGGATACATTGAGTTTAATCGATACCCCACCCCTAACTGAGGTTGTTGGATAATTGATGGGTCTCCACAGAGTGAGGGGATTGTTTGCTGTAGCTGGTGATGTCCTGCAGACTCTACACACAGAATGAGGGGTATTTGGCTCTCTGAGCATCCATTTTACTGGATGGCTTTTTAGTGGATTTTTGAACCTGGCTGCAGGGATTTTCTCCCATCCATTAGTATTGCCTCAGTGAGGTCCAGCACTGCTCTCCACCTGGCTCTCAGTTGGTGTTTCAAGTACATCCCAAAGGTTTTGAATTGGGATGAGGTCGAGGCTCTGTGCAAACCGGTTTATCCGCATCAAATACAGAAAACCCTTTATTTATTGAGTTAACTCTGCACAGGGACAGTGTCATGTTGAAACAAGAAAAAGACAAACGTAAACTATTGGTCCAAAGTTGGGCAGATACTGTTGTCTAAAATGTCATTGTTCACTGTAGCAGTTAGATTTCCCTTCATTGGAACTAACTGACCATATCATGACAGTCCCAGACAAAAACTCCATATACATCTGGCTAGTGTAGCTCTGTGAGTGTTATACAAGGGTAGACATGATGGTCAAAGCTACAAACACCAGAGTTGTTGTAAGCCAGAATTTTCCTTTGAAAATAATTTATGATTTAGGCTACAAGATAAATGCAAATGATAATATTTCTCACTCTCACCCTCTCTCATATCTCTTTTTTATGCCTCTGCACTGCCAATACCCATGACCAGAGGCATTATATTTTTAGGTTGTCTGTCCATCCCATTCTGATGAATGTGATATCTTAGGAACACTTGATAAAATACTGATAAGATACTGGTGGTCATAGGTCAAAGGCCAAGGTCACTGTGACCACATCTGTCTCATTTTTGTGAACGCGATATCTCAAAAAAACACCTTTAGGGATTATTTTCAAATTTGGCATAAATGTGCACTTGTGCTTAAGGATTTACTGATTTGATAGGCAAAGGCCAAGGTGACTGTGACCTTGCATCTGTCTAATTCTTGTGAATGCAGTATCCCAACACCTTGAGGGCATTTCCTCAAATTTGGCACAAAGAAGAATGAAGAACTGAATAGAATTTGGGGGTTGAAAGGTCAATGGTAAAGGTCAATGTGACCTTACAAAATGTGTGTTGCGTCTGACCATTAATCCAAATCATACCTCAGAAACAGAAGGGGAGACATTTGGTCAGATACTGAATTGGTGACTCTGATCTTGAAACCATGCTGATTGTATAGATCTTCTGGTCTGTTGGGGGGGGGGGGGGGGGGGGGGGGGGGGGGTTGATATAACTGCAACTTGATGGGTTTGCAAAGGCATACAACCGCAATGCGGTAATTCTAGTTTAGTTCCCTCCCCCTCCTTACATCTCTCTTCTGTAGGATAATCAGATTATGTGAGGAATGTGTGAAAGAGGCTGTGAATGCAATGTCCAATACCGTCTACTGCTGCAATGATTATGAATATGGTTGCATTATATATTTTCTCTTGGAGACTGTTGTAACAACTGATATTCTGAGAAAAATCTTCTACCAGTGCCAGCTACCAGCAGTTTCACCTGTTGTTGCTTAATCGTAGATACCTGGGTGATGGTGGAGTGACATACTATCAGATCTCGTATTCAGACATGTTTTGAAGGTATAAGTTTGTTGCATCATCACAGATACCTGGCATGAAGTAGCAAGAACATCTAGTGCCTGTCTAAAAGATTTATTGATACATTCTAATCCCTAACCTGAGCCTAACATGTGGGTGGAGGGCTGACTGCTGGATCTGCAAGGAATGAACCTCAACTTCTGACAACATATCTGAGCTGCACAATTTCTTATAATAGAAGAAATTGTGCAGCTCAGATATGTCAGAGTCCATAAGTCATGTTTTATATTATATAACATGACTTATGGACTCTGACGTAAGATCAAAGATTTTCACCCATAACTCTCAGTACACACACCAGCCCTATTGCATACACCAGAAGCACCACATACAGACGGAGGTAGGCCTAATTGTTAAGGCACTGTAGCCTGGGTGGATCATTTCAGGAGGCTAATGTGATCCAGTTGTTGCTCCTCTGGAGTATTTACAAGCACTACTGCCGAGAAATAGGACAGTGGCGTGTTGTGATGCAATAGTGCTGATCTGTTTGTGTTCATATAAGACACCAGGCGCCTGTGTTTACTGTAGATACACATCATATACCACTGGTGTGTGCTGTCCTAAGTGATCACATGCTTCTATGACATCTTGTGAGGAATGTTGATGCACTTCCATGTTTAATGTTTTGGCGGTCAAGCGGTAAATGAAATCTCCATCAGGTTGTTATTATCAGTATTGCCCCTAGCTTTACAGGGTCGGGGGGACAACGACATGCTGCTGTGTTGTGCTATGACCTATTCAAGTGCCAGAATTTGTTATTTACATGACAACACCTGAACTCAACACAGGCTCCGTTCCAATTGAGTGTGTGTACGGTACTGTGCTGCACTGCGCTGATGTATGAGTGATGTGTTTGACTGTGCGTAACAGCAGTCTTTTGATGGTCATTTACACACCATCCATAACAATAACTATGTCATAGGGCTGCTCGATTATGGAGAAAAAATCATAATCACAATTATTTTAGTGCTACAGAGAGCAGAAGAAATAAATGAGATGAATAACATAGGGCTAGGGCGGCACGGTGGTGTGGTGGTTAGCACTGTCGCCTCACAGTAAGAGGGTTGCCGGTTTGGTCCCGGGTATGGGAGCCCTTCTGTGCGGAGTTTGCATGTTCTCCCCTTGTCAGCGTCGGTTCTCTCCGGGCACTCCGGGTTCCTCCCACAGTCCAAAGACATGCAGTTTGGGGACTATGTTAATTGATAACTCTATATTGTCCGTAGGTGTGAATGTGAGCGTGAATGGTTGTTTGTCTCTATGTGTCAGCCCTGCGATAGTCTGGTGATCTGTCCAGGGTGTACCCTGCCTCTCGCCCGATGTTAGCTGGGATAGGCTCCTGGTTGTATAAATGTGTGGCAATAACCTGCTCTGCTGCAACAGTGGCAAAACATTGCTTGCAAATTGGTTTGACTGAAAGTAGTGTTTATTTTCAGTGTTGAAGAATGTGCCTATCACTTTCTTGATTTGCTGAATAATTGTTTGGCCCATAAAATGACACAATCTGATTTACATCAACATTTCCCAGAGGCCATGGTGACATTATATCTTTAAATATCTTGTTTGGTCATAACAGTGCAGAGCACAAACATAATCAATTTACTTACACACATAAGACCAAGTAAAGCAGCAAATCCTCGCAGCCAAGATGATGGACCAGGGAATGTTTGGCATTTTTGCTTGAATCACATTTTGGGACCATGGAACACCAGTGCTACTTGCAAATGTTATTGATATATGAACTGTAGAGCTGTTAGTTTGCTTCCAGCTCACAGTAAATAAATCCTTAAGTCTAACAGTGCCGCTGTAAATGTTTAACTTTTTACAAGTTTAACTTGGCCGCTGCCGGCAGAACCAGCAGCGCATCGGCTCTACAGTGCACGGAACTGCTGATTAATCATTTTATTGCAGCACAGAGTGTCTGCCAGCAACCAATTACTTGCAGAGGCTTCCTACAACTTGTTTCAATGGTTCCAATTTAATCAGAAGACAAATTAAACAGGATGACTAGCCAATGTGAAAATCAAAAGAAAGCATAGAATTATGTACTGAAGGAGACTGTTTTGTCATCATCTTTTTTGTGGTGTGAGAGCAAAGATCTGGTCGCCGCTGTGCAAAACTCCGCAATGCAATTAGGTCTGCAAAACCCCCGGAGTATGGCCTGAAATATGTGCCACCAGATACTGAATTTGAATCATTTATATTTGAATTTGAATTTCTCAACTTGAATAATTGCATTGAAAAACTGAATTTGAATCGCATAATTTGAAATTGTATTGTTAATTTGAATCACTGCATTGAAAAACTGAATCTGAATAGTATAATTAGGGGCTGGGCAGCCTAAGCTGCCAGGACCCTATTGTTATGCTGCATGTTCTTTGTCTTCTTCTTACGAGGAAATCCTACTTCCCATGCACGAAAAATCACCAAACTTTGCACAAGGGTCAAGTCCCATGCCAGATTGCCTCAGCTGCAAAAACAGGCCAATAGTCCTGATGGTGGCGCTACAGCAAGCCTCTGAAGTTCAAAATTTTGAAAATTCACAACAAATCAACCATATGAGCTACAGATTTGCAACTTTCACCAAAATGTAGGCCCAATACTGAAGAAACTTTTGTACATTTAAACCTATTGGAAATTATGAAGTCCATCACTCTGTTTTTTCAAAAACTTTAAAACTTATTAAACCTATCTCCTCCCACAATTTTTGCTCAATTGACACCAAACTTGCTACAGAGCATCTTCAGATTGTCCTACACAAACGATCAACTTGTATCATACTCAGTCTTGTGCATGTCTTGAATATGTTTTTGTATTTCATTGCGTGGTGAGAGTTTTTCTATCTCTACTGCTTTTGTGTGTGACTTAGAATCTCTGTTCTTTAATCTTCTTACGCAAAGACAGAAGTTGTCTTGCCTTGTCAGCTCCAAATGCAGAGATTAAACATCCACTCCACTCATTTGACAACCTCAGTCCCCGATGTGTTTGGGTAGCAAGGGAGTTAATTTTGCTACATACCTTGCACCCAAGCCTCTTGTCCTTACATATAAGCCACTCATTCTGTGAGCAAAAATACCTTATTTGCTCCTCTGACCAGCAAAGTGGCCATTCTTGTCCTGTGACGGAGTTATTGTTGACATCGATGGCAACAGGTGTTGTTGACGCCACCTCGCCGCTAGCCTGGCTGCTAGCAGATGCGCTACTGCTAGCTGCTGTTGCAGGCTGCTCTTCACTTGCATTTTCTGTGGCATCTTCACTGTCATCAAATGATTCCGGCCCGGTCCGGGTTATTTTTGTGCCCTTTTGGAGCCATGCCAACATTTACAACTGAAATCACCTGTTGTATGAAACGAAACTTTTGGCTGCGACTAGACATGGAATGTAGCGCCTCGCGTGCAACTAACAACAACAACAACTGTACTAACGCCAGATCTCTTCTTATTCTTCGGCAGATTCAACTTTGCGACGAACGTCTCGCGAGAAGGGACAGGCGTGTGGCGAGTACTTGTACACAACGTGGTGCACACTGGGTAATGTAGTATAGCCATAGAAATAAAACAGGACAGGGTACTATGAACTCATGAGAAGTCCCAGTACTCTGTAAAAAGTCCCGGTACACCAGGGGCTAAAATCTAGAAGTGCTGGTACTCTGTACCGGCGCGTACCAGCCCACTTAAAGCACAGCACTTGCCAATTAGCTCAGTGAGATAGAAGACGGACCTCAGTCTCAGAAGTTGTGACCAACTTGTGTCAGCTAAGGCAAAACGGACATTCTAATGTGAAAGTCCTATGTTCAGGCATCATGCTATGTGGATTAGGGACTACTAAGGTTAAGCTAGATCAGGCCAGTTTGTTCATAATTGCTAGCAGTTAATGTTATTCTTACTTTCTTGTTCTTGAGTTTTTTCTTTCCTTTGTATATTATGAGTCTGATCACTTCAGCCACTCATCCACAATTTGAAGGGCATGCCATAATTATATGATGTAACGTCTATGTTGTGATATGCTTTGTTTTAGTGTGTGTGTTGCTCAGAATTGCCTGACCATTGCTGCGCAGCAGCTATAATTTGAAATTGAATTTATTTCTATCTTCACATTCAGTTCTCACAATTCAAATTCAGTTCTCAAAATTCAATTTCAGTTTACTGTGACAGACATTCAGGTAGTTTAAGGATGAAGGAAGAGCAACTGAGCGCAGATACGATGGCGATGGTATTGACGCAGCCCACAAGCCAGAGTGCGGCATCTATGTATATACTGTATATCTATGGTTCGAGATGAACTGCGCCTCGCCTGGAAAGTAGACGAGAGCGGGCAGCCACAGCGGGGGGAGGTGACAAAAAGCCGCGGTGAAGTCTGTCAGTTTCCCGACAGTTTCCAGCAACCATCAGTCCATACAGGAAGTCACAGACACACTTATGTCATGTCTGGAATGATGTCAGTTAATTAAAAAATTGATCAGACCCATATATCAGTTTGTTTTCAGTCTCCAGTTGTTTTAATTATTATAGATTAATTTATTAAAATGCTTTACAGGTGATCTGTAATGTTCATGGTTTATCCTCCATTTGACATGAATTCACCTTTAAATCAGCATCATATCAGTTTGACCTGTCCCCTCAACTACACAGGCTGAATAAAGTGTGCTTAACTATAAGGTTCATACTACTTTCAGAGGAAAAAAATACTAGACAACAGCTTTCATTAAAGGGATAGTGCACCCAAAAATGAAAATTCAGCCATTATCTACTCACCCATATGCCGATGGAGCCCCTGGTGAAGTTTTAGAGTCCTCTCATCCCTTGCGGAGATCGGCGGGGGGAGCGGCCAGCACACCTAATGGCATACGGCACCCCAGACTAACATCCAAAAACACAACGTAGACATAGGGCCCTATTTAGATGGTCTAAAACGCAAAGCGCCAGGCATGCAGCGCATCGGCGTGTCCCAGTCACTTGCTAGTTAGACAGCGCGTTTTCAAACTGTGCGCCATGGCGGAGAGTCTAAAAGGGTTGGACTTACTCTGTGAATTAGTCATGGGTGTGTTTTGGGTGTATTATTCAATAAGCCAATCAGAGTGTCACCTCTCATTCCCTCTAAATGAGGCGCGATTGGAGCGCACGGCAGAGAGCTAGTTAGATGGCGGACCTACCAACTAGAAAGAGTGAGCGTTTTACAGCTGAAGAGACGATAAATGTATCTATCGACTGTCCCGTCACATCTGATGTCAGACCAAAGGGGATTGGCACAGTTTGGAACGTTTGGCACGCGTAATGGAAACCCAACCTGATTTAATTAACACAGCTGAGTTTACATCCCTCTCAGTCAGCCACAAACAGCCACAGCATCAGATAGGGAGTATATATTCAGCATCTGTCATCTTAGAAATGTCAAAAGAAAAGAAACAGAGTGAGACTGCGAGAGAGAAAGAGAGCACGCGCGCACGAGAGAAACGCTGTCAACAAATGAATGTAAATTATTCAATTCAATTTATTTTATTTTAACCCAGGAGGTTAGAGAGCCCAGCTCCCTCTCCAGCATCCTGAACCCCCCCACCTGAAGGTGCAGGAAGGGCTGGTCCCGTGGCTGGCTGTGCGCTGGCTGCGGAGCTGGGGTCATCCTCCTGCTCGTCCTCCTCCTCCTCCTTCAGTTTTACGTTCTAAAAGCTTTTTTTTTTTTTTTTCTTACATATACATTTGTAGCCTACTTGTAGAGCTATAAGTTTACGTTTTTAGTTCACAGAAACTGGTTATTGTTGTGTTTACGTCAAAATAAAGTTTATCAAACATTTTCACATCTTTGATTTTGTGATTTAGAATCAGAATCAGTTTATTTGCCATTTGCAGAAAAACTGCATTGGAAACGAGTTGCAAGAGCTCAGCATGAAAAAAACAGTAGACAAGGTTAAAAAAAAAGAAAGAAAAAAACCAATAAATATGCATAAATAAAAGTAATAAAAAGACAGGTACCCCTGTAGATCAATCGGCATTCACTTTGGACAAAGTGCATAAATATAAAGTGCATTATTTATACACAAAATACAGGAAATATAAAGCATACACCATACATTGTTAAATATGTGATATGAAGTTGTTAAGGCTACGCACAGCACTGGGAAAGAAACTATTGGCAGACCGAGAGGAAGAACATTTGATAGAACGATAGCGTCTGCTGGATGGAAGAAGAACAAAAAGACCAGCACCAGGGTGACCAGTAGGGACGTTTACAATCCCTAAGGCGCGGGACAGAAGCCTAGAGCCGTAAATGACATCAAGATCTGGCAGGTCAGCACCAGTGGTCCTGTGTGCGGACCGAACGACTCTGCTTAAGGATTTTCAATCCTGTACAGTTAGATTACCAAACCACACTGTAAGCGAGGAGGTAAGGATGGTTTCAATCACGCAACGATAAAATCTGGCAGTTTAGGGAGAATTCCTTCAATTTTCACAAAAAGAAAAGCTGTTGCAGTGATTTTTTAACAATGATGCTGGTGTTTAAGTGCCAGCTGAGATTATCAGTGATAGTGACACCAAAAAATTTAAAACTACTCACCATCTCGACCTCCTTGCTGTTTATGGTGAGAGGGAGATGGGAATCATTCTTGCGGCCAAAGTCAATAAAAACTTCCTTTGTTTTGGAAGCATTTAAGATTAGATTGTTGTTCTCACTCCACTTGACTAAATTTTTAACCTCAGATCTGTAGTGTGACTCGTCATTTGAGTTTATCAGGCCAATGACGGTTGTATCGTCAGCATACTTTACGGTCAGATTGTAGTCTGCAGTACAGTCGTACGTACAGAGAGAGAACAGCAGTGGGCTGATAATACAGCCTTGTGGTGAGCCAGTGCTTAAAACAAGTTAATCAGATACACAGTCACCAATTCTGACTCTTTGAGGTCTCGAGGTTAAAAAGTTAAAAATCCATTCACATACAGCATCACACAAACCAAGACACTGGAGTTTATGAATGAGATTTGAAGGAATAATACTGTTAAAAGCAGAACAATAGTCAATAAAAAGCATTCTGACATAGGTGTTTCCCTTATCCAAGTGTGCATAGACAAAATAAATGGCATCCTCCACAGACCTATTTTTCCTATAAGCGAACTGCAGAGGATCAACAGAAACAGGAATCTGACATTTAATATAATCCAGTACTAGCCGCTCCAAGCATTTCATTAACACAGAAGTAAGAGCGATGGGCCTGTAATCGTTAAGACAGGACACAGGCGACTTTTTAGGTACTGGAATTATGATAGATTCCTTGATGCTACGTGGAACAAGGCGAAGCTCCAGTGACATATTGAACAAGTCCGTGAGCACAGGGGAAAGCTGTTCAGAACATAACCTAGCAACCCGAGGAGGGATGCCGTCTGGACCTGCGGCTTTCCTCATCCTAGTTTTGGACAGAACCTTGCGAACCTCATCTATTGACACAGAGAAACTGGCCTGGTCACTAGGATTAGAAGGGGTGAAAACAGGAGACTCAGTGATCATGACTTCAAATCTGGAGTAGAAATGATTAAGTTCATTTGGAAGTGCAGGGTCAGGAGCTGCAGTGGCGTGGTTTATAAGAGGTAACAGAGTTCAAACCCTGCCACATGCGTCGGGGGTCATTCTCCCTGAAATGATCCTCAATTCGCTCCAGTGAATATCTGGCCAGCTTGTAGCTGGTAACATCTCCAGATTTAAAAGCCCGGGCACGTTCCTTTAATTTGAATCTGACATCAGAATTAAGCCACGGTTTCTGGCTGGAATACTGTTTCACCACCTTGCGTGGTACACACATATCGATACAGAAGTTGATATATCCAGTAAGCATCAAAGTATTGATCCAGATCCTCTGTCGGTCCAATCTGTAGCATCAAAACATCCCTGAAGCTGTGTTTCAGCGTCTTTGGACCAGCACTGTACAGAGTGAACAGTAGGTTTAATTAATCTGTTCCTCTGCACATAAGTGGGTAGAAAGAGAATGGACAGGTGATCAGATTTACCAAAAGATGGTCTTAAAAAGGACTGATAAGCAGACTTTATATTGCAGTATAAATGGTCCAAAGTCTTATCACCTCTAGTGTGATGTTTTACATGCTGGTGGTAGTTTGGAAGGATGGATTTACGAGAACAGTGATTAAAATCACCAGCTGCAAGAATCACAGCATTCGGGTGGGAGTTTTCATATTTATGAATTATGTCAGCCAGTTCATTTAGGGCAGAGGAGGTATCAGCAAGAGGATGAATATACACGGCTAACATAAAAACAGCTGAAAACTCTTGAGGGAGATAAAAAGGGCGACCATCCCAAAATGATCACAATTCAATTGGGAAAGACAAGTTCATTTTACAGGCTATGCATCATCAGCCCGTGGAGGTCTGCTTGCAGTTCCATATTCGGACACTGTGTTAAATAGTCTTACAGCCAGGCAAACGGTGGCCCAGACTAATGTCCAAGAACACAAAATTGAATCCACAAAGTATCTCCAACATGCTCATCCATAGTGATCCAAGTGTGCTGGAGCTGCGACAGGGCTCCAGACTAACTTTTTCCACTAGGAGCACCAGCGCTCCTTACTGAAAATTTTAGGAGCACCAGCACAATATTTAGGAGCACTATCTATATCGACACAACATATTCATAATTTTGTTGAGATTAGCTGCATTATTGATAATTTAGCAATAAACACAGACAACCCTGCAGGGTTCAACGCTAAGGTTTCAGAGATCTACTTGCCTGAAGTCAGTTTTTACTTGCCCTATAAAAATTGTTTAATTTAAGTGGCTATCAAATAACAAAGACTGCAGTTATTTTTATGTTATGTAATCTTTATTCACACTGTATCGTTCTCTCTATAATTTTGCACCCTATTTGAGCCTTGCCCACCTCTATTTATTTTTCACCCCTCTCTCCAGTTCTGCTGTAGTAACACCGGGTTTAATATATTTTGCCTCCATCTCTCTGCCCTGCTCTACTCTACTTCAATGCTACTTAGCTCTCTCTCTACTCTACCGGTAGACTACAACATCCACCAGTTGCACAAAATGCACACAGTAGTAGCGCCTGAATGCAACACAAGCTCAGCACCGAGTGCCGTGCTGCGCTGCTGTGCAAGCAGCGTGTTTGTCTGTGCGTAACAGCAGTCTGTTGTTATTTACACACTGTCCATAACAATAATTTTGTCAGCTGACAAACTGCACCGGGCTCGGGTCAGGTTTGGTCAGGAATTGCGGCCGGAGCCACACTCTAGCCTGCTCACCTGTGTGTGTGGCGGAACTCCGCCATGCGCGATACAGAGAGCAGAGGAGAATAGTTAACACGTGACCATGTAGAGACAGAAATGACACAATGACATAACACCATAAATAGTATATTGTTATGTTATTATATGAAGCGTCCGTCGCGCAAAATAATATCAATGGGGGGGCTGTGGACAGGACATTACTGACTTGTCCTCTGAACTATCTGAAGTTTGGGAAACTGGCACAGGGCCGACAGGAGTTTCTGGATAATTTTTCTTGTGAAAAACAAATCTATAGTTCATTTCATAGCGTCACTTTGTGGTCAAACGACACAGCACTTTGTACTCGACACCGGCTCTGTGACCCCTCTCTGTCTAACCCCGCGTACAGTACACACGTAGGTACTAAAACTGCTGCACGTTGCTATGGTTACTGGCAACCGGACTCTAAAACTTCACCAGGGCCCCATCGGCATATGGGTGAGTAGTTATGGCTGAATTTTCATTTTTGGGTGCACTATTCCTTTAAGGCTCAGTCAGATACTGTCAATGTGTAATTTATGATGAATGTACTCAGTCTCTGACAACTAAACTTCACCATCAGTTACACAACATGTTTTCTGTTCACAGAATAAACCTTCAGATCTAACAAATACAATAAATACAACACACACTAATATACTTGGGAAACAGTTAGGCACCAAAAACAATGTATTTGATCTTCTCAGATGGCTAAGATAAGAACTTAATTGATCCCACACAGGAGTAATTCACGTTACATCAGCTACAGAAAACAAGGTTGTACCGAAAAACAATACGCGCAGATTTGATCACCGGCGATCGGTGCACAATGCATGCCGGTTAGTTTTGTGCCAGACTTCATCCTGACTTGCGCTGACGTATTACAAAAGTGGACGGTGGTAAAACCGGGAGAGCGAGGCGGCTGCAGTTTTAAGAGCCAGGCGCAGCAGTTAGCCTGGGGCCGTTAGTGGCCATTTTGGTAAGGAACCGGAACCAGGGCGAGTGAGACAGGATCTGGAATTCGATGGATGCGCCTTTCCGTCAAAATAAAAGCACCAAGCTAATAAAAATGCAGTGAAACTTTTTAATTTAAAGAATATAATTTACAAGAAAAGCCCCAAGCCATTAAGTTAATGGATTTTCTTACACCCCTCATCACCCCAAATCGATGGTGCGCCAGAATTTAAAGTTTTACTTTGGTGAACACTTTTACTTTGGTGAATTTTGTGAATTCCAGATCTGCTCTCTAGACCAGAACCAGAATCCAGACAAAATTCAGAGTGAATAGAAACCAGGCTCTTCACGTGACGCGAGGCTAGCTGCAGTTGCTCTCCACCGACTGCACCGCCTGGCTCTCACCTGATCTAACAGCTGTTTGGTTAAGATGTCGACTCAACAATATGACGTTTTAGATAAACTACTCATTTTTGTTGAATTTTAGAGATTAAGATTGTATTTGTCGGATCTGAAGGTTTATTCTGTGAACAGAAAACATGTTGTATGACTGATGGTGAAGTTTAGTTGTGAGAGACTGAATACATTCATCATAAACTACACAGAGTCTACTGTCTATATTAATATTGGATGGTGTAATTATTGAAGTATTTAGCAACACAGAGACTTGTGGTCAGTGGGATGTGAGGATTCTTAAAATAACATCAGATGTGAAGCCCTGACTGTATCTGACTGAGCCTTAATGAAAGCTGTTGTCTTGTATTTTTTTCCTCTGAAGATATTAACCTTATAGTCAAACACAGTTTATTCAGCCTGTGTAGTTGAGGGGACAGGTCAAACTGATGTGATGCTGATTTACAGGAGAATTCATGTCATATAGAGGATAAACCATGAACATAAACTACAGATCACCTGTAAAGCATTTTAATAAATTAATCTATCATAATTAAAACAACTGGAGACTGAAAACAAATTGATATATAGGTCTGATCACTTTTTTAATGAATTGACATCATTCCAGACAGGGTGTAAGTGTGTCTGTGACTTCGTGGATGGACTGAAGGCTGCTGGAAACTGTCGGGAAACTGTCCGACATCACCGCAGATTTTTGTCACTGCCCCCTACTGTGGCTGCTTGCTCGCGTCTACTTTCCAGGCGAGGCACAGTTCATCTCGAACCATAGATATACAGTATATACATAGATGCCGCACCCTGGCTTGTGGGCTGCGTCAATACCATCGCCATCTTGCCCAGGTGCTCTGACCAGTTCAGACCCATGTCAGACTTGGCAAAAATGCCACATTTTTGCTCTGCATTTGGGTGTACTAACGAAAGAAATGTTAACCAAGCAGAGGGGAATAACATTCCACAGGTAAGAAGTTGTTTTACAATATTTTACTGTTACGAAAATGTTTAATGAGATATATATCTTAAAAAGTGATCCTTCTTTTAAGCTAATCAAGTAAAGTAACTGTCCTGATCTGGTCCTAATGCCAAATTAAGCTAACGCTATGTCACACAACTTAAAGAAAAAAGTTAACATTTATATAATATTACTTATAAAATTATGATGCTTTGTCAAACAGCTATGTCGGTGTATGTGTTATTCCAAATTGTGAACTATCTGTTTCATGGCACCTATGTGACATAGCGCAGTATAACGTTAGTAGTTAACTTGTGGCCTGAATTGTGACTACAAATTACGTGGAACTGCGTTTTTCTGACACTTATTTTGTGTGTAGTTCCCCAAAAAACACAGATAGAAGACGGGCATGGGTAGCAGCAGTGAGGAGAAAGGACTTTGTCCCAAGTGACTCCACAGTCTTCTGCAGCTGTCTCTTCAGACCTGAGGACTTCGACAGGACTGGGCAGACTGTCCATTTAAGGGACAGAGTGACTCCTTCTGTATTCAATTTTCCCGAGCATCTCTGCAAGGACTCCTAAAAATAATACTACTGGACACTGTATATATTTTTTGTACATTTGACCTAATAATGAAAACAGTTCTGTGTCTAGGCTCCCATGAACACTGTGGTGTTATACATATGATATTAAAGCAAAATTTTGTGTAAACATGCAGCTTTAAGTCATTTATTTTCACTTGTACAAAACCAACATTTGTTAATCAGAATGTGTAACTACACTGCAGCTCGGCACAACCCTTCTGATACACTGTTTTTTGCACATTGTGTGACTTAAAATGTGACTAAACATTTAAAATCAAAATTAATAATTAAATGACATCATGGTGGACATTGTACATCTAGTAAGAAAAAAGAATATTTATTTATTTATTTTACATGGGGAAAGTTTAGTTTAAATGTGCTGTAGAGCTATTACTGTTACTTTATCTACATAAGATCAAATATTTTGGTATGAAAAGCTGCATTTTTTATTTAACCAAGTATCCCGTATCATAACTACATGTCTGACGATTGTAACAAACCATACCACATGAAAATCGGTTGAGAATTTAGCAAGTAATGATAATTTTAATCATAAATAGTCTCCTGCCTCAATAGACATACATACTAGGGGTGTGAGATTAAACTCGACGATATTTCTCGTCGCATTAAAAATCTGTCTCGCAAGATTTGTGAGCTATCTAGGGCTGTAGTCAACCAAACACAATTTTGGTCGACTAAAGTTGCGCATAATCTTCAACTAATTGATAAGTCGTGGGGAAAAAAAATCTGCATGTTACTTTTACTTCTGCAGTGATGTTTGTGTCACTCTGCAGTTACACCTCCAAAACAAAAGTCGGCAGTGGAGGACCATGTTAAGTACTGTAAAGTTTAGTTCAAATCAAACTTTATTTATAAAGTTGATTCAAAACACACATTAAACATGGCTTAATAGAGACAATTTCAAACACAAGTACACAAATCAGCTTCACTATAAATCGCAGAACTGACAAACGCTTGTCTTTATCTGGACACATTTCCCCCACCAATACAACGTGCTAACGTTTTTAGCACAAGTCTATGGCATTTTACATTGTATAAATTAGCCTAGCGTCTAGCGATCTTTTCCTCTTCTAATATAAAGCCAGGGACAACAGCAACATGTAACAAAGGTAACGGTGCATAATTTGGCTCCATTACAACTCACAACAGTCACCGACAAAACAACTGTCTTATACTAAACATGTTTTCCAAGCATACACAACACGCTAACATTATTAGCGCCAGCCTATGGCATTTTACATTGTATAAATTCGCCTAGCGACTGGGGCTGCCACTAACGTGAATGTGGACATGCTAATATTCTTAACAAAGAACATGGCTGTGTAATTGCAGCAAGTTGTCAGTGACATACTTGGTCAGGCTCTGTTTGCACTATTTGCACTCTGTATTGACAGAGTAGAACTTTGATTTGGTTTTGCACATAATATTGTTTGCACTTGAAAAAAAAGCAAGAAATATTTAATTTTATTTATTTTATTTGAACTTTTATTTAGTTTCAATTTGTGGAAGAAGTTTATTAAAAGGTCATGCTTACATCATGCATGTAAAGAGTTATAATAAAACATTTCAAAATGCATGTGCAACTTGATTAAATAAAAATCTGTTGGTCCAGTCATATATTTTGTCATTGTAGTTTTCTTAAAATCTCGTCTCGTCTCGTTCTCGTGAACCCAATATCGTGTCTCGTCTCGTCTCGTGAGCTGAGTGTCGTCACACCCCTAATACATACATTAGGCAGCGCGGCACTGTTGCCAGCTCCTCAGTAAGAAAAGTAGCTATTTGCTGTCCTAAAAGTCGCTAGAAGTCACTAAATGACGTCATCGTCCAATTTGCATAATTGTCTATATGAATGTAATTGTAATGGCTGCTGTAGGAGAGAGGAATAACGTCGTGGGAGAGACAAAAACTGAGTAAAAAAACACCCTGAATATGTTTAGAACTACAAATGAACCTTTCAGTGATTTATATTAGACAAAGAAAATTTTACATTTACATTCTGCCCTGACTGTAAACCAGGTCAGGATCAGCCGCGCATGCGCGATTCACTTGCAGTCTGGATGTGGAGGGGTTAACATCTCCTGTTCTGACTGCTGCTGGGAGGGAGGACTGGGCCGCCTGTGAGTGCTTTGGGGTGAGGGAAGGGCCCACGGCAGCATCCGCTGCTTGTTGAGAAGAATAAGAATGATACATGCTCTCACAACAGAGTCTCCATAAGTGTCCAGTAACATCAGAAAAAGTCGCTAGATTTGTCGCTAGTCGCTTTTTTGAAAAAGAGTGGCTAGAGGGGTCTGAAAAGTCGCTAAATATATCGACAAAGTCACTAATTTGGCAACACTGGCTCCGCCTGGCAAGATGACGGCTGCGTTGACGTATCGCTCCAATGAGGAGCGCCGTTGAATGAGGCATCTATGTATATATATCTATGACCTCGAATGAGCCTATTGCCTATGGTCTATGGATCAAGGCAAGCGCTTCTTCCTACAGTACGTGCTCAAAATCGTAGGTGCTGATTGCCGGAAGAAAAGTCCTGTGTACCTGCGCTCGATTGCTCTTCCTTCATCCTTAAACTACCCAGATGTCTGTCACAGTAAATTGAAATTGAATTTTGAGAACTGAATTTGAATTGTGAGAACTGAATGTGAAGATATATAGAAATAAATTCAATTTCAGATTATACTGTTCAGATTCGGTTTTTCAATGCAATGATTCAAATTAACAATACAATTTCAAATTATGTGATTCAAATTCAGTTTTTCAATGCAATTATTCAAGTTTAGAAGTTCAAATTCAAATATAAATGATTCAATTTCAAATTATGTGATTCAAATTCAGTTTTTCAATGCAATTATTCAAGTTTAGAAATTCAAATATAAATGATTCAAATTCAGTTTGTGGTGGCACATATTTCAGCCAATACTGGAGTCCATCCACCTTTGATATAATATCTTATTAACAACAAGCTAGAGTTACACTAGTCTGTGTAGTAGCTCGGTAGTACCATAGTCCATACGGACTTGGGTTGGTAACTGGAGGGGTCGCTTGTTCAAGTCCCTGTTCAGACCAAATATGGAGCGTGGACTGGTGGCTGGAGTGGTGCCAGTTCACCTCCTGGGCACTGCCAAGGTGCCCTTGAGCAAGGCCCCAAGTCCGCCCAACCGCTCGGGGCGCCTGTCCATGGGCAACCCCCTCACTCTTACATCTCTCCACCTTGTGCATGTATAGGTCCTGTTTGTGCATGTGTGTGTGTTTCAGACCTGTGTGTTAATGACAAAAATAGTGAAAAAACTGAATTTCCCCTCAAGGAGATTAATAAAGTATATAAAATTAAAATTAAAAATATTGTATTGTATTTTCCACCTGCAGCCATAATTTAGTGGTAATATATCCATCAGGTCTGTCAGTGCTGAGTCTTTACCCTATAAAGCACTGTTTAGCTCAATAATTGATTGACTGAATGAAAAAGCTCTGTCAACCTGGATGCCCACTTAGCTGTTTTTATAACTGGGTATTGCTTTTGTTCAGTCTCTGTTTAATGTGGGACTACCGTGCAAAATATCTTTCAAATAGTTTAACTAAAGCAGCACATTATAAGATTTATGAGCATTGCTGGGGTCTGTTTTTGTGTGTAGTTTATGTTCTGTTACAGGTATATGTTTGCTTAAACTAACAGCAGTTTCAGCACCTCCTGGTGGCTCTTCTTTGTATCTGGTTCATGTGATCATGTCATATGGCTCAGTCCACAAGTTGATGATCTGCCTATGTTATCCTTGATAAGCAGTGGGGGTGGGGGGAAAAATTGATATAGCATAGTATTGCGATATTTTTGTGTGGCAATATTGTATCGTCAAACACTGCCAAGTATCTATTTTTTACTGTATTAATGATTAATTTTACATATAAAACTTAAACTTTAGGTAGCCTACTAGAATAATATAATAAGTTGCTTTTTCAGTCCACTAGATACATTTTGCTGCTGCAAAAAATGGGTGAAGTGAGATAAACAGACTGAAAACTTTACTTTATTAGATAAAACAGATGTTGAGTTTTCCCTTGGGGACATTATTTGCAGTTGAAAAAAGGTAATATATTTCAATATATTTTATCGCAATACTCAATACGCAATAAGTAAGGGATAATGTATACTGAGCCGATGAATACTGGGAAAATAACTCCCAACAGAGGAATAGAACTATTACTTATTACGCGGCTAATTATCAGTTAAATAAATAATGTTGTCTGCCTCTGCGAAGTGCATTAAACCCGACTGGATTCGACAATTTTTGGTGAAGGTTTTGTACTCACCCAGGCTTAGTGGACTGAACAGAGGCATAAAACTCGTGTAAAATGTCATTAAGCATGACTGCCGAGTGTGTATTCAAATCCGTGTTCTTTTGTTTTTGGCAGAGAAAGTCTGTCAGTATAGTAGTAGTAGTACAGAACAGTATAGTACAGTAGCCCATTTTGTTGTCTTTTTTGTATTTATCTCATCTTTCTCCTCCTCTATCACTTGAAGCTCTTCAGGTGTCAGTTCCTTGTGCTGTTTTTCGCTTGATTTTTTTCTTTCCTTCTCCATTTCTTTTTCTTCAGCGGCATCCCATTCCTCAAAATCCTTGTAGCTACTCTCCAAATAAGTTAAAAGATATGTTAAAATCAGCCATTTCTGTTTGTTTTTTCCCTCGGAAGTTGTTTGACAACTGCAGTGTTGCAGGGCAGCATCCCTAGCAACGCTGGGCTACTAGCAACGGTCATTACACAGTAATATCAGACTGCTGATTGCCGCGACTGACCAATCAGAATACAGCATTTAATAGAGCCGTGTAATAAGTCACAATAATATTTTATCGTGATAATTTTGTAATAATATTGTATTGTGGATCCTCTGATGATTCCCACCCCTAATAAGCAGAGAACAGATACCTGGCTCTTTTTGATCTTTGAAACCTTTGACATTGAAGGCCCTAGTTCTCCTCAGTCTTTCCCACATATGCAGCGATAACAACAGCATTCACAATCAATCAATAGTGGACAGGCCCCTTACAGTACCCCTCTGGTAAGCTTTTTTTTTCCTAGGATGGTGAAGACATGACTGGCGCTACTGTCCCTGTGATTGGCAAATACTCATTGCCTTTGTTAGTTGGGTTAGGTAGGTTTAGGCAAAAGAAAGGGAGTGATATTTGTTAGGGTTGTGGTCAGAATATCAGGGTAAACCAATCAGAGGCAAAGTACAGCACAGTCGGGCAGTTCATGCCTTTCGCCATCCTAGAAAATTAAAAAAAAACTTGTTTCTCTTACCTGTTCATTTGGCTAACATGGCCAAGGCAAAAGCACCCTAAGTGCTGCGGTTGTTAACAAGTCTGTTCATCCGCTAAATAGTGTTTCCCTTGTGTTAACATGATGATGCTTCCCGTAACACTACCCTCTGTGGTTGGTTGAGATTTAGGTAGGGGGAAACACATATCAACGCATCACCAGCTTTTGATCTACAATAGTTTTGGTGTCTTATCTATTTTCTCTTTTGAGCCAAGAGTGAATCTGGCAGGTTGCAGCGGTATTAGATTATCACGGAACAATAATTGTCTCAAAATATATAGCAGTTTCACGGTATCACAGTATTACAGAGTTGTTGTTTTGTTAAGTCAAAGCGACCCTAAACCAAAGGGGTTACTTTTGGCTAAACAACCGTTTACTCCTATAATTGGAACTTGAAACCATTCTTAAATTTAAGTTTGCGCACCAAGTAAAATAAAATTGAGATTGACCACTGCAGCCCTTCTTGAAACCATTTTTTTTTTTAATTTAAGTTTGTGTAAGAAGTCTCCCCTTTGAAAATGACAGAAATAAAGGAGAGACTCTCTCCCTAGTTTAACTTTTTTTTTCTAATATTGTAGATAAGCAAAAGTACACAGTATGATAACCATCAACTTTGATATCATGGTATACCTTAAAACTAGCTGCAGCCCTACTTGTAATGTATTATAAACAATTAGAAGATATATAAAATATTAATGATCTGATTCTGATAAATGATAAAATGTGCATTGCATGCCAACCCTCCTGTTCTCTGGAGTTTTAGTTCCGGTCTTTACCCCCTATGTGATGAAATTTCAAAATCTGCCCATCAACTGTACTTATTAGAAATAGGCTAGCATCACTGCTGTTTGTGATTGTGTTTTTACGCACCCTTTTTATGCCACGTTATTTGTCAGTTCTGTCTAAACAGAGAATGAGAGAGATAAACACACACACACACACACAAGCAGGCAGACATACAGACAGACAGATACTGTAGGTGATAAAGATTATTAGACATTAGAAGAGGGCTTGATGATGCAATGTGTAGAAAATAAAAAGACATGTTGAATAAATCAAAATATTATGTTAAAGGTCACGACGGCTGGGTATCGCCACTGATTTCCTGAATCGATTTGATTTCAATTCAGTGGATTCCCGATTCGATTCCCGTTTTGATTCAATGTGATATCAACTGGAGATTTTTCATTTCATTTTTGCTAGAAAAATCTGCCAGTGGAGCAAGATTTTTTTTTGCCTGTAATAAGAAAAAAAACCCTTGCTCCACTTGCAGATTTTTCTACTTGGGCTTGAGATACGGCAACGGATGCTCGGGGCCGGGGGGGAGTTTCTCCATCGGTTTCTTCTTCTATCGCTGCTGAAGCCATTGACACCGCTATGGCATGATGTGAATGTGAACCACTAAAGTTAAGTTTCGTTTTAAGCATGACGTAGTACAGGTACGGCGATACGGCTAAAACAAACCATACACGAATCAGCAGAAACAGTTTATTTTCTTTGGTATCAGAATTTAGCCAAAAAAAATAAAGAAAATTCATCAGCTGCTGTAAGAGCAAAAGTAGCAAGTAACTAGATCATCAATAAAAATATAGTTTTGTAAAAAGTACAATATTTGTCCTTCAAATGTAGTGGAGTAAAAGAAAAAGTATCCCCCCAAAACAATACTCAAGTAAAGTACAGATACTCAAAAAATGTACTTAAGTACAGTACTCAAGTAAATTTACTTTGTTACTGTCCACCACTGCTGCCTGCAGGTCACATGACCACCGGTAAGTTTTATTTTAATTTTTATTTTTATATACTTTATTAATCCCCCTGAAGGGAAATTCAATTTTTTCACTCTTTTTGTCATTAACACACAGGTCTGAAAGACACACACATGCACAAACAGGACCTATACATGCACAAAGTGGAGAGATGTCAGAGTGAGGGGGCTGCCTTGGTCAGGCGCCCCGAGCTGTTGGGGGGTTCGGTGCCTTGCTCAAGGGCACCTTGGCAGTGCCCAGGAGGTGAACCTCTCCAGCCACCAGTCCACGCTCCATATTTGGTCGGGAAAGGGACTCGAGGAGGCGACCCTATGGACTGAGCTACTGCCACCCTATTTTAAGCCACGAGACAAACTGAGATAAACCGTTTAATGTAAACAGTTGTTTTTTTTGGCTTTTTAGTAAAAATTTGCTATTAGATGGAAAGCGCTCTGTGATTGTTTATAACATAATATTAGTGGCGGTGGATGAGAGACTGTGGACAGAGCAGATTGAAATATCACTTTTTCTACATGTTTACATGTTGCTGATCAGGTGCATTGATAATGTATTAACTTTTTCCATAAGGAGGTTTCAATTCACACACAGTAACAAGCGTAGTTGTCAGCTCATGTTATCTTCACCACAGCATATTTACTCCATGTTTGTGTGTGTCTGTGTGTGTGCGTAAAAGTGGCGCAGCAGCCAGGACACACAGACAGCAGGAGGAGATGCTGCAGCATGATAATACATTACACCCAAATGTAAAAATCAAGCCAAGTTACAGCCAAAAACCATCGGAGCTTCGCACATCCATGGGATTTTACGAATCGATTAGGGCTGTAGTCTCCTGGTCAACTAGTCGATTATTTGGTCGCTATGCTCTCATCCGACCAAATTCTCATTAGTCGAATAATTGTCATGTTACTTTCATGAGAAGAAAAGTGCTACATCAACAGCTTTCCAGGATTAATCTATTATTTCCTGTGGCTAAGTGGCGGCCTGCGACTCGCCCACCCTCACGCTCGCGGTGACCCAGACCTCCTGTCTGTTTCTGTAAGGTGATACAATTCCCCTTAGTGGAAGAAAGCTTGTATTTACCTGTATTTCACAGATAAGAAACTATAAATTGTGAAGACAGTAAAGCCTCCACTAAAACAGCATTTTAAACCGTGTGTGTGATCTGTCCTTCAGGGATTTATACTTTGGGATTTATCCTGGCTTCATATGAGCAGAGGAAATGTCCGCTTGTCGGTAGGCCAATGTATACAATGTAAAATGCCATAGGCTGGTGCTAATAACGTTAGCATGTTGTATTTGCTTGGAAAACGTGATTAGTATAAGACAGTTGTTTTGTTGGTGAATGTTGTCAGTTGTAATGGAGCCAAATTGTGTGCCGTTACATTTGTGACATGCTGCTGTTGTCCCTGGCTTTATATGAGAAGAGAAAAAGATCACTAGACGCTAGGCTAATTTATACAATGTAAAACGCCATAGACTTGTGCTAATAAGGTTAGCATGTTGTATTGGTAGGGGAAATATTTACAGATAAAGACAAGTGTTTGTCTGTCAGTTCTGCGATTTATAGTGAAGCAAATTTGTGCACTTGTGTTTGAAATTGTCTCTATTAAGTCATGTTTATTGTGTGTTTTGAATCAACTATATAAATAAAGTTTGATTTGAAATAAACTTTACAGCACTTAACACAGTCTTCCACCGCCGAATAGTGTTTTGGAGGTGTAACTGCAGAGTGACACAGACACACCACTGCAGAAGAAAAAATAATGTGCAGATTTTTTCCCCCCATGACTAATCGATTAGTTAAAGTTTATGTGAAACTTTAGTCGACCAAGATTTTCTTTGGTTGACTACAGCTCTAGAATCGATATCAGGTCATTCCAGTGAAGATTGATTTTATTGGATGAATCGATTATTTTAACCCAGCCCTAAAGGTCACAGGTTTTTGTTGTTTGTCACATGTAGTAGACTATCATTTTTTTCTTCCACCACATGTTTATTTCAGACCTGTGGGAAACACTGCTCCTTACACCGCTCAGGCCTTCTCTGGAGGAGAATTGGATCCGTCAAATTGAAAGTCAGTCTCCCACTACCAAGACTCCTTGGCCCAGTTGTTCAAAAAAGTTTAATGTGGATCAGAATGATACCTTTTTGAAAACCCATGTTTTGCTTTCCAGAATCAGATAATCCATCTCACTTTTGTGCTGTTTTTTTTAAAGTAACATTTGATTGGATCACCCTGATCCAGATACAAACCTTTAGAGAGTACCAAATCTGGATTATCAGTTCTCTAAATTGGAATACACATCACAATTTAGGCTATTGGCTATGTAAAGAACATAGCCAGTGTGGGGGTCATCTAAGTGTTTTAAAATAGAAATCAGCATGGGTGATGCACTTAATAGAAACCACTGTAATATAAAGTGAGAAATGAAAGTTAAAATTAAAGTAATGAAGATTTTCATTTAAATGAATGTTAAGTCACTATCTATAAAAAACATTGCATGTCCTGCGATGTGACTATCGCACATGTGCACATCGCAATGGCGATGTTCAAACGATATATCATGCAGCCCTACTAGACATCAATAAAGACAGCAGCAACTGTTGGGTAGCTTTGCTCTCATTCAAGTCACCTAGGCATCATCTCTCAAACAACAGAGCTCAGGCTCTGAACATTTCTCCTTCTTCAAGCAGAACCTTGAAAGGTAACCTGAGATGAGACAGCACTTCCTCCCCTTTATTAAGAGGTTGTTTAAAAGAGTATGCTTAAGAGAAATCTCCCCTTAAGAAAGGTGAAGAGTGATGATACCTGTCTGCCTTTGGTGGCGTCCAAAGAAACCTAGCAATATCTGGGTGGTGTTTGATTCCAACACCCAGAACAACAGAGTGTCACTCAATGATGTTTTGTCAACAGGGCCTGACCTCAACAGTTCCCAACAGTGATGTAAAAGCAGCACGCCTGTTTCCTGTTTTTTATTTTTAAAACACTATGTAATCTTGTAAAAAAAATTGTGATCTCAATATTGACCAAAATAATGCTGATTGGCCCTAACTTGTGCCCTGTTGAACTTCACTGATTGTAGCATTTTTGTTTTTGCTTCTAGCAATTAATGAGTTGTCGATTGCTGTTATGTATATTCTAGCTGATGTGGTAAATACTGCTACTGTGTCAAATACTAATAGAACCCCTGAATATATATATATATATATATATATACATTGTGTGTGTGCTGCAGCGATGGAGGAACTGGTGTGTGAGCTTCGTCTGTTCCTTGACCTGTTGGACAGGGAGTATCTGAGCGCTGGGGTTAGAGAGAAGAAGATGCACCTCTCCAACATCCTCCACAGAGTCCTCTCAGAGAAAGGTGAGATTACAACCTAAGCTGCACCATAAAACTCTTCAGAAACATTATAGAGATACCAGGAGATTGTAGTTACATAAGATTACCTGTGTGCAGTTTTTCCAGCCCCCAACTTTTTCAGAACTGTTTATATTTTACACAGTGTCCCAATTTTTGGGGAATTTGGGTTGTATAAATGTTGATTATAACTTTACTTACTGATTATTATTCGTCATACCCTAAATAGAAAATAAAAGTTTAATTTGATGAAATTTATTGGCAGTATTAGCAGACTATGGCCCTGATCACAGAGAAACCTTGCTCCCTTTTTAATTGAATGCCACCAGTAAAAAAAAATGCTTGCTGCATCTTTTATTGTTGCCAGGCAACCACCCCTTCACCTCTGTACCCTAACCCTACCGTGTAATCAATCTACTGTTTATTTATTTTATTTATTAGACAGCAATTAGCAATTTAAGTTCCTAAAATGGACAGGTAGGGGGTACTTGCCTTAGCTCTGATTGAGGGTTAGAGGCTGTTGGCAAATAGCTTGTTGGGCACAAGGAAACTGAGATCTGTGTGGGTACGAGACCATATAAAAGAGGGTGGATCAAGGGGAATACCACTAGTTTCTCCTCCATTGTTTAGCATCTGTAAACTTGTCGTGACCACCACAAATCATCTGATTGGACAGTGGGGAAAAAAGGGAAGATGACGTGGGGTGCTTGTCTGCTCTGAATTGAAGTTTTTTCAACTGGAAGAATTAAGAGTGCTTCGGCAAAAGTGCCAGGTGCCAAGAGCGTAGAAACACACAAAGCCAACTCCAGCTGCTAAAACACTGTCTGTGTGATTGGGGCCTAAGACATTTAAAGAGATTGTGACTTAGCCATCATGAGTACCCTGTTATATTTGAAAGTTGAGGTTTTGCTTTTTGCTTACTCTTTGAACTTTAGTTATTTCATTTACAGTCTCATGACCAGCATGATGTAGAGCAGTGGTTCCTAACTGGTTCAGCTACAGGGTGCAGATTTTTTTTCCATTAGTTCAAGGTTCACAAAGTTAAATTTATTCAGCATCATACTTGTGTTTGGCAATGTCACTGAGTTTATTGTCTCTGTCAAGTTGCTGTCCGCCACTAGTAGTAGGAAATGACACTTCAAAATATAAGCTCTGTGCTGGAAATTTACTGTACTCTAAAATAAAGTGTGTTTTTACAAATTTGACACGTTCGTGAGTCACTTGTGGTCTATTCATAATGGACCCATGACCCACTTTTGGACCTTGACCCACCAGTTGGGAACCATTGATGTAAAGTGTATTTTTTATACTGATAGAAAACCTTCTTTATCATGGTGAAGGAGCAGTTCCTGTTGTAATGTCAGGGAACCAATGTTGAGAACAAATTGGCAGTTTTTTTCTAGTTGCAACTACTAAAATTTAGAATACATAATATCAAAGTTCTTCCCTTTCATGCCCATGGTATATGTACAGTTAAGAGCTTAAATTTTCTGACACTCCCACCTCCTTCTCAGAGCCTTCATTCAAGTCAGAGATTCACAGTGGTCTGCCGGCCCCACCTCAGATGCCCCTTCCTGAGATCCCTCACCCCTGGCTGGTAAGACTTCTGTCTTGAACCCATGTGCTATAGTCTCACACAGCTAAACCTATCTTCACAGCGCTGTGACAGTGCTAGAGAAAGGTCTGGAATCAATCTCATATGGGGAAAAAAAAAACTCTGCGTTTTTTGTATTTTTCTAAACCAGTTACAATCATCTTGGTGGCAGTAAGCCCCAGATGCAGCGACAGTACCCATGGAAAATGGTAACACACTGATGGTGATATAGGATGAGAGTGGCTTATATTGTCTACATGTGGTGAATCAGACTACATGACCTATGACCTTACAGTGCCTTCTACAAACACTGAAGAGTTACCTGGCAACATTTAGTCCTACAGGGAACACCATCATCCTTCATGCTCAGTGTCATATGTCCTCTTACATAGTATTGTACTGTATCATGAGCAAGACACACATGCATCTTCGGCTCCAATATGTGCTTTGGACATCTGACTGAACAGAGGTGTCTCTTTGAAGAGCAGTCAGCATCACTGTGTTTACACTGCAGGGTCTTGTTTCTTGCTTTTTTTTTCTTTTTTTTTTTTTTTTTTATCCTACTTGTCTGCATTGGTCTTCATAGCTTAGCGCCACAAAAGGGTGCAAGCTTCTTGTGAAGATTGATGCACTGTTGATCTTGCAGTCAAGTATTTTATACCCATAATGCGTGGTTGTGACCGTCACCCACCCTCCCTGGAGACTAGCCTATCAGTCTTTATTGGAAAAGCTTCCTAATATGAGCCAGAGAGGGCCGTGATACACCAAGGTGTGTTAAGGGGAGAGTAAGGAACAAGCAAGGGGGAGGGGGCAGGAGCTTAAGTCCTGAATTATATAGTGACAGTGCATGCGGAGAAGAAGGAGGAAAAACAAACAAACAAATAAACAAACAAACAAAAAAACAGGGGATAAACAGGCAGTGTAGCTGATGTATTGTGGCCTTGAGGTAGTTGTGCTCCATGCAGATTATCAAAAATAAACATATACATGTCTACTATACTGTACTGAAAAACAAAAACAAAAGAGAAGTCTATACTGCACACCAAAAATGTTAGAGTCTTGGTGGAGGGGGAAAGCCCGACTGTAGAGAAGAGTTGAATGATCTAACTTTAGTGATGTTTCTAAGATGATAGAATGCAGTTTTGGATATGGAGGATATGGTGCGTTCAGGCGAGTCATTGACATTTATCCAGCTCCTCCATACTCCTGACAACCAACACTTTGGCTTCCTCCGGTGTTCCGTTTAATTTTATAAAGATTCTGCAGTTTGCAGTCCAGGTATTTTGGATTTTTTCTGTTTCTTCAGATATCGTGCTCTCCTGGCAATTTCGGCATTGTTCTTGGTGAGGTGTTCATTGATGAAGACATCGGACCCCCTCAGCTTTCTCCCTTGTTTGAGTAGTGTGTGTACTGCGAGTAGTCCATCCCCTTGGACTGCAGGAAAGCAGCCACCTGTTGCTCCGTGGAGCTAACATCCAGCTCATGTAGCTCACCCTCGGTGTCGGCAGTCAGCGCCCGAGCGTATGACCAGGGTTTTATTTGGAGACCGGTGACAATCACATCATTCAGTCTGGTGTACTGTTCCAGTTCCGAGACTCTATTCTCCAGGTAGGCGAGTAGCTGTATCCGCAGGGCTTTCACCTCCTCCACCAGGTCAGTAATACTTTTCTGCTGAAGTCTGACAGCAGAAACATCCTCGGCGAGTAATTCTAGCGACGTCTTTATGTCATCGATTTCCTCGCTTGTTAACAACTTCTTCAGCCCCATAACAGGTTACCTGGATACGCAGAATATTTACAGCTACGACAGCTGTTAGCCCATCAGCTGTTAGCCGTTCACCTGGCGGCTAGGTTGCTAGTTGGCAACTAGCTCTGTCCCCTTTTTTTTCTTAATCAGTCCATTGTCCATTGTCCAGTGTTCAAGTCCTTACCAGACAGGGTTGCACCAGAGTTCTAGAGGCCAGTCCAAAGTCCGTGTTCAAAATCAGTGGTCGAAAAATCTGGAAAAATTGTCAAAAATGAAGCACCAAATGAATGAATCAATGGGAATACAGGAATAATAATATTAAAACAGGGTGTCTGCGGGGTCTTAAAAAGTATTAAAAATTGATAAGTCAAATGTCAGAAAATGAAGGCCCTTAAAAGGTATTAAAAAGTCTTAATCGTGATTTTATGAAGTATTACATTTTCTTGGCATTCAAGCTTTGACAAAAAGTATCCATGAATGTATAATTTATTTTCCTCCTCATGACTATTACAAACAACGACATCGCGTACCTGTGCAACATCACGCAATGGCGCATGTCCAGGCACCAAACAGAGGAGCAAAAGACAATAAAAAATCCTTCTCGTCTTATCTGAGTTCTGTTGTATGTTTGTGCTCCATAGATTTAATTGCAAACTACAACTGTTTAGTAAGTTAAAGATGCGTTTCTGCTAATGACAGCTAAGTCAAAAAAGTCTTAAAAAGGTATTGAAATTAACGTCAGGATTCCTGCATATAACCTGTAAAAGTCTCAATTACCACTGCCACTTAAACATTTAATTCATGAATTCATGAATAAGGCATAGATGACCAAAATTTACCAATGGATGGATTAACTAAAAGGACAGCAGTAACCCGAGAATTAGTGAGTGCAGCTAAGAAAAGAAATGCAACACTGCCGGCCACCAGTTATATGCAATTGCTTGCCATAGCCGTTAAGCCTTAGTAATGATGATGATGATAGATTTTAGATGATTAGCACCTTTCCAAATCAAAGTTTACAAAATCTTTACAGGGTAAAACAACAAACAGAATAATTAGGTTGTAATGGGTAAAAATAGCGGGATGAAATACGGTGAAGCAGACTGGTAACAATTTAGCAGTAGCAATAGTATCAATATCTGAATTAAAATGACAGCTGTGCAGTTTTTAGGAGTGGTAGTTTGAGTAGAAATGTGTGACATTAATTGTTTAGTGGAATGCAGAATGCGATGACAATCATGCAATTAGCAGAATGCGATGATAATGTGCAATAGCAGAGCACAGTGTCAATTCAGCGAATATAAAATCTATCATATGTTTGCCACATGAAGTTATAGGTACTATGCCAGTGAAATGTGATCCCATCAGCAATGCCTTCTTAGATTGTAAACTGCTGCTTTATATGATTAGATTTATGATTAAAATGCCAACGTTAGCTGTGACTGAGGGCAAAGGTAAAATAAAATCAGAAGGGGCATTGCCCAGCGGATGGCTGTGAAGCAAAACACTGTTGCCAAATTCACGTTATGAATTAGAGATTATGTGCAAGGCATCTTACAGAGCAAGCACCTTGTGAATAGATGCTTGAGACAAACTTGGGAGAACTGCATTGTTTCCGCTCCCAATGGCAACCGTGAGTATGACATGATGGATAATACAACAACTTGACATATAAAATTATGCTGAATGTTGGTGATGTTTAGAGCCCGTATTGCTTCATAAGGTCAGATGATCACGATTAGCTTGAAAAGGTCTACAGTGGTTGATGACTGAATTTGTTGTTTCCCGTGAAGTAGAGGACAACTTTGTGACACAGATAATCTTACACAAATTTTTTTACAAAGGCTGACGGAAGAAGATTGAAACAATATGTTCATGCCAAAAATGAGCCAAAAGCCATATTGGACAGAGGGACTGAAATACTGGCCCATCTTTTATGTATAAAGGCCCTCAAATAAATGCCTGACGCTCTTACAGTAGGTAAAAGAAAATCAATGTGCTGTTGTAAGATTTATGGTAATTGCTCCTCATCCCTTGTGGTTGAGGTGAAGAAGGCCTGGTAATCGATTCCTTGTTGGACTGGTTGACGTTTGGGAGATAAAAAACAAAGTTTATAACAGACAAGCCCCACAGCCTTAAAACTGAGCTAAATATGTTGCCTGACCTGAATTGTATGAGGAAGGTGTCTATAACTGCTTAACCCAGATGAGAAGCCAGATCAATCATCTGCAAGTATGATCGGAGCTGACCTTTCGCCATGATCTTGGTTGCAATTGGGGTAGCAATTAGGCTCCTACTTAAACCTTTGCTGTGATGATTCTTAAACTTGAGACAAGAGATGTATTGCTGCATGAGGATATTTTCCCACCTGAGAAGCTGATGCAGCGGCTGAGCCAGAGAGAGAGATGAGCGGGATGAATGTGAACCACTGTTGAACAAGTTACAGTTAGTTAGAAACACTTCTTTTTTTTTTAATATATAAACATCTCAGTAGATCTATAACTGTTTGGGCCCTTTTAGTTCTTGGTTTTCATAACACCCTCAATCTAACTAATATGGACTAGTGCAGGTGGTGTATAACTGTGGGAAGAGATATATAAATATTGTGACGAGTGGCAGGTTAAAGTTCATCAACACTGGATTTCTTATAACTCATAGCTCCTTTTTATTGGTCGTTCCTGAACATCAACAGAGCATGGCATCCTGCAACTGACGTGAAAGCCGTCTTAACACATAACCCGAGATTCAAGGGAACAAAACTCTTCTGCATGAGACTCACACACAGGCAGATCGAACACTAAAAAAAAACATGCACTCTCAGAACGCACGAAACAACAACAACACACACTTCTCCTGAACACAGTGCGTTCTGGGTAGGGCTCTTAAAGGGACCATTCATCATTTTACAGTCCATTTATCACAGTCACAGCCCCAGTCGCTACATTGCCCCCACCAGCATGTCGCCCGTCCCGGCGACTACAAGCTCACACGTAGTCCTCAAAGCGACGGGGAGGCCACCTCTGCCGCCATCGAGTCTCTCTCCACGCAGACCCCTCCCCCCCGCTGTCCATCTTCCCTCCTGCAGTGCCGGGTGCGCTAGCGGACGGCGGTGGGAGTATAGCCTGTGAGCTGGGGGCATAGTCAACCTCTGCTGATTTTGCATGGGGCCGATAGGGTGCTAAATGGTCCCTGTGCAGCACCACTACCCGCCCCCGGACAGACATCCTCACCCGATACACCACGTCGGACAGCTGCTCCAGCACTTCACAGGGGTCCACCCACTTGCTAGTCAACTTAGGTGAAATGCCTTTCTTTCGGGTTGGATTGCAGACCCACACCTTCTCTCCAGGCGAGAAGGGGCGGCCCTGGCAGTGGACGTCATATGCCCGTTTCTGTTTCTCCCCAGCCTGATCCTGGCGCCGACGGGCAAAGTCATGCGCCTCCATCAGCTGCTGCCGTAAGCTGTGCAGGTAGTCCATGCCAGGCTCTCCAGGGTGGTCAGTGCACGGGGGGCTGCCAAAGGCTAGGTCCACGGGAGTCCGCAACTCCCTCCCGAACATGAGAGCGGCAGGTGTGCACCCAGTGCTCTCCTGCACTGCTGAGCGGTATGCCATCATTATCAGGGGCAGGTGACGGTCCCAATCATGCTGGTGTCGCTCGACCACGATGGCCAACTGTGTGGACAGCGTCCGATTGAACCTCTCCACCAGTCCATCACTCTGGGGGTGAAGAAGCGTCGTCCGGGTCTTCGTCACCCCCATGAGCTTACACACCTCGGCGAAGACTTGTGCCTCAAAGTTCCATCCCTGATGGTGGGAACCGCGTACGCTTCCGGCCACATAGTGAAATAATCCATGGCCATGAGGACGTAGCGGTTCCCACCATCAGTAAGGGTAAACGGCCCAAGGATGTCCACGCCCACACACTCCATGGGAGCCCCCACTTGGTAACGCTGTAGCGGAGCATGGGAGCGTTGGGTGGGGCCCTTCTGAGCGGTGCAGGCGTCGCAGCAATGCACAAACAGTTCGGTGTCCTGCCTGCAGCCGGCCCAGTAGAACCTTTGGCACAGTCTGTTTAGAGTCTTTGATACCCCAAAGTGCCCTGCCCCCACTGAACCATGCACTGCCTGTAACACCTGCTGGCGCCGGTCCTTGGGCACCAACAACTGCCAAACCGCTCCCCCTCGGCCTGGCACCTGCCAGACACGATAGAGCAGTCCATCCCATCGGGCCAGAGTGGCCCACTCAGAGTAGTAGGCCTTAGTTTCCAATGATAGTGCTGAGACAGCTGGCCAACAGGGGCGTGCTCCAGCATCGACCCACTGCCCCACCCTGGAAAGAGTAGGGTCGGCTTCCTGCGCCGCCTGCCATTCCAGTCGCTCGACCGCTGTCATCCCCTGCTCTGCTTCCTGGACCTGTGGCACCGCAGCCACTGGGATAGTCAGTTGGTCTCGTTCTTCTTGCCGCAAACAGTGCCTGCACTCTGATGCCTTGCAGGGCCGTCGGGAGAGGGCGTCAGCATTACAGTGGAGTTGACCTGCCCGATGTTGTACCTCAAAGTCATAACTCTGCAGGGCCTCAATCCATCTCACCAGTTGCCCTTCCGGTTCTCGGAAGGTGAGGAGCCACATCAGGGAAGTGTGATCTGTCCGCAGGAGGAAGGACAAGCCGTAGAGGTAGGGCCGAAAGTGGTGAAGCGCCGTGATGACTGCCAGTAGCTCGCGTCGAGTGACGCAGTAGTTGCGCTCAGCTCGATGTAGGGCGCGGCTGTAGTAAGCCACCACTCTTTCTCCTTCCTCCCTCTCCTGTGACAGGACCGCCCCCAGCCCCATGTCACTGCCGTCTGTGTCGACGATGAAGCGGCACCCTGGGTTGGGGAGTGCCAGGATGGGAGCGGTGGTCAAGGCTTCGCGCAGCCGGGTGAAAGCAGCCTCACAGCTCTCGCTCCACTCGAACTTCCGCCCCTTGTCAGTGAGGCGATGTAGCGGGCTGGCGATGGATACGTAGTTCGCGAACAAAACGTCGGTAGTAGAAAGCAAGACCCAGAAAGCTGTGCACTTCGCCGACACTTCTGGGGACCCACCAGTCCTGGACTGCCTCCACCTTCGATGGATTGGTGCCCACGCCATTGGGCCCCACCACGTGTCCCAGAAACTTGGTCTCGCGTTGAAGGAGATTGCACTTCTTGGGATGTAGGTGCAAGCCCGCCCCCCGAATGGCGCTGAAAACCTGACGCAGATTTACCAGAGCCCACTCGAAGTCAGTGGTGTGGACCAGTAGGTCGTCAAGGTAGACCACACATTGGCTCCGGGGAATGTGGGCCAGCACTCTCTCCATCAGCCTCTCAAATGTGGCGGGAGCATTACAGAGGCCGAACGGCATCACCCTGAACTGCCAGAGTCCCTGTCCAAAGGTGGAAGCCGTTTTTGGGCAATCCTCTGGCGCTAGCTCCACCTGCCAGTAGCCACTTCTCAAGTCTGAGACTGAGGGGCCTCCACGTGCCGTCCTTCTTCCGCACTAGGATAGCAGGGGAGGCCCATGGGCTGGTGGAAGGCTCTATCACCCCTGCCGCGGACATGGTCTGGACCAGCCGCTCGGCGGCCTCCCGCTTAGCGAGCGGGAGTCGATAGGGGCATTGGCGGATGGGCGCGGCAGTACCTGTGTCGATGGTAGGCTGCACCAGCCCCGTTCTGGTGCACTCATCGTTTCTGGCGGCAAAGATGTCCAGGAACTCTTGAAGCAGATCCCTCATCTGTGCGCTCTGCTGTGGGTCTAGCTGCTCACTGCTCTGCTGTGTGAGTTCTTGGACTGCTTGGACGGTCTCGGGGGAGGGCGGCGGCTGATCCTCTGCAGGGCACTCTGGAGTGACGGAGGTCGAAACAGGGGTGGCGTGATGGTGCTGCCCGTGCTGTTGCTGCTGCTGCAGGGTGGCTTCAGTTGGGTTGCTGCTGCTAGGCTGCCGCTGTCGAACCACTGCTGTCAAACCGCCGATGGACCACTGCTGCTGGGTTGTTGCTGCCCCCGGGCCGCCACTGCCGCTGCTGCACCGCTGCTGTCAGGCCATTGCCGCTGGACTGCTGCTGTTGGCCTGCCGCTGCTGGACCGCTGCTGGTGGGCCACCACTGCTGGACTCCTGCTGGAGAGCCACTGCCGCTACTGGACCACTGCCGTTGGATCGCTGCTGCTGGACTGCTGCTGGTGGAGCCGGATCACCACTGCTGGACTGCTGCTGCACTGCTCGCGTGTGTCTCACCCTCCTCTTCTCTCGACAACGCTGGAGAGGTAGGGTCTCCGTCCCAATGTAGATGACTCTCTTCGCTACGTCCACCACGGCTCCCCAACGTTCCAGCAGGTCAAGGCCGATAATGCAGGAGTCTATGATGTCAGCCAACCAAAACTCTTGCTCCGTTTCAGTTTTTCCGGCCCGCACCCACAGGCTTTGCTTCCCAAGCATTTTTGAGAGTCCCCTTGTCACAGATCTTGCTGGAGGTCGGAGCCCACCCGAGCGACTGTCCATCATCCGTCTCCGGCAGAACCCCTGGTCGCACCAGGGAGATAACTGCCCCCAAGTCTGCCAGGGCTCTGCAGGCGTGTCCATTGAGGTGGCAGGACAAGTATAGGCCATGGACGTTGCCCAACCGGCCGATTTGGTTAATGTTCTCAGTAGGGGATTTGGTTGGTTGACTGGGGGCCAAATTCCCCTCCCCCCCTCTCCCCTCTCACCTTGACCTGAGCGAGGTAGGGTTCCAGTGGTGTGTTACCTGCATATCGCGGGAGCTTGTAGACGTTCCGCGGAGGTGGGTGTGACGGCGGTGTAGAGGCGGCCCCTCCCGTCCCAGACAACGAGCCATGTATGGCCAATGAGCTCTCCATGCTGCGGCGGGGGACGGCGCCTCTCATTGCGGCCGCCATGCTCGGCGCGACCGGTGAGCTCTCTGAGCGGTGGGCGGAGGCGGTGCTCCTTGTCGCAGGTGCGGGGAGACGCCGGGCAATGGAGCCTTCCTGGACGGGTGGGCGAGCTCCGCCAGGGTTGTGCTCTTTGAATTTACACTGCTCGTCGAGGCGCATTATTAACTCCGTTATCCTTCCATTCCTGAACATCAACAGAGCATGGCATCCTGCAACTGACGTGAAAGCCATCTTAACACATAACCCGAGACTCGAGGGAACAAAACTCTTCTGCATGAGACTCACACACAGGCAGATCGAACACTAAAAAAAAAAAACATGCACTCTCAGAACGCACGAAACAACAACAACAACACACACTTCTCCTGAACACAGTGCATTCTGGGTAGTGCCCTTAAAGGGACCATTCATCATTTTACAGTCCATTTATCACAGTCACAGCCCCAGTCGCTACAATATATAGATATATAAGTAACCACCATAATATTTTCACAGGCCTCTCTGCTCCTATTTACTGTTTAATAACCTGTTTTCCAGCCTGTCCATGATGTTGAATGCGACACATAAGGTAAAAAATAGAAAAAACAGAAAGGCATGCTCGTCTTCTTTAGAGCTGTGCACATGGCTCTGGTCTACTGGCAGTGGGAAAGGGGCATAACAGCTCTACTATGGTAGTTAGGGAATAACTGTGTCTGTCTGTCTGTGTGTCTGTCTAAGATGCTTTTGATGGAATGCAGGTGGGTGTAATGGCTTGCAAAGACTTCTCAGCATAACAATAAGCCACATTGCCTTGTTCTATATGCATCCTCTCTCTCTCTCTGTCTCTCTGTCTCCCCCTCTCTCTTTTTCTCTCAAACACACACACACACACACGGCCTTACAGTGCAGTTTGTAATTAGTCCACAGCCTCAGCCTCCTCTGGTGACCCCAGTGTGTGTCTGGAAATCACAGTACAGGATTTTCCTGGAGAACTAGATGAGAGAGGAGTGAAGAGGAGTAATGTCTCTCTACTTTTTCTTCTTCATCTTCGTAGCAGACAGACAGATTAATTGTCAGTAGTTGCAGCCCTATAAACAACCTCACACTTATGGCACGGCTAAACTAACCGACTGCTAGTTGTAGCTTCATATTTAGTGGAGAAATGTGTTATTGTTATCGATCTTCTCACCTAACTCCTGACAAAAAGGCAAATGAGCATATTCCCTGAAATATCAAACTATTTTTTAATGGTCAATTCACATCAACTGATAACTAACTAGATTGTTCTGCTGTTGAAATCAGGGCTTAAGTGGTTTTCTTAAACTTAGCTATTAGTGTTGCATGGTATACCGGTATTAAAATAGTACCGCGGTACTAGAGTATTCTAAACGGTACTATACTGCACCTCCCCCTGCTGTCGACACCTCCCCCTGCTGCGCCGCCACACCCATCTCAGCGCACCTCGGTCTGCCAAACTCCCAAACTGAGCGCGCCTCGGGTTGCGCTGCTCGAAACTAGCTCTGTGCAGGGTTTGCCACCCTGCGTTGCACCGGAAAGCTAGAGTCTTGAGAACACGTATCATTTCTTTTCTTTTCAACAAGCAGCGGATGCTGCTGTGGGCTCCTCCCTCGCCCCAAAGCAACTCAAAGGTGGCCCAGTCCTCCCTCCCAGCAGCAGTCAGAGCAGGAGATGTTAACCCCTCCACGTCCAGACTGCAAGTGAATCGCGCATGTGCGGAACCGCTGCTGGCTGATCCCAACCTGGCTTACAGTCAGAGTGGGATGTAAATATAAAATTTTCTTTGTCTAATATAAATCACTGAAAGAAGGTTCATTTGTAGTTCTAGATGTGTTTTTTATTCAGTTTTTGTCTCTCCCACGACATTATTCCTCTCTCCTACAGCGGCCATTAGAATTACATGCATATGGACAATGATGCAAACTAGGCGATAATGTCATTTAGCAACTTCTAGCGACTTTTAGGACAGCCAATAACTACTTTTCTTACTGAGGAGTTGGCAACAGTGGTGCCGTATTCTGGTTTGCTGACTTCCGCTGTGTCCGACCCCAGCCAGGCTACGCTAAATAGCCATATAGAGAAAGGCTTTTTTGTCGCTGTTGGGTTCAAATAAATATGCGCATCTTCAAGGGGGGATGATACGAACTAGGGACAGTTTTATAAATGGTTAAAAAAGTTCCACACAGCTACTTTAAAGAAAACATTAAAATATTAGTTACTGAACCTTAGAACTGATTGTGTTTGGTGGAACCTATAACAGCAACAGCCCTAAAATAGTCACAAAAACACAGGATTTATCTAAATGGGCTGATTTTTTTTACAGCCCATACTCCTAGAATCAGCTTCCAATCATTGTTGTCACATCGTGACAAGCCCCCTTGATTTACTGTCCAGTTGGGCTAAATTAATTCAGCCCAGGCTACTGACTTTTGGCCAGTGACAGTGCGTGGAAGTACAGTAAGGGCCTGCCCGCTGTTACTGTAGTGGGAGAGTGAGCGTTGAGTCTTGCGAATTGTGTTAGCATGCTGAACAAGGTGGATTATTTTAAATGCTGTCTATCCAAAAATCATCAGACTTGAATGATCAGATAATAGTCAGCGTGTGTGTGTGTGTGTGTGTGTGTGTGTGTGTGTGTGTGTGTGTGTGTGTGTGTGCGCGTGCGTGTGTGTATGTGTGCGAGCCAGCGAGAGAGAGAGACAGAGAGAGAGAAAGAGAGAGAGAGAGAGAGAGACAGAGAGAGAGAGAGAGAGGGAGAGAGCTTTTGGCATCAGAACATTTTTGTAGTTAGCCTAATTCTCTAGTTTTGTTGTAGTGCATTGTTGCTGTAACCTGGTACAGTATCTTGGTGTGATGTTAATGTTACTGCATACTATTGATCAGTATAGATCTAATGCATTAGCCCTCCCACCCAATTTCACCATGAACCCCTACTGATGATTATATATTCTTATTATAGATAAATCGATAATTAGACGCTTTTTGCCAGAATATTTACGGGTAGCAACACCAAAGGGGTTACTGCACGTTAGAGGAAAGGGTGAGTAATCGAAAGGTTGGATAATGAAACCCTTCCTGACTTCTTTCTCCAGTAAAGTATCTACTATCTCAGGCTCTTTCAAAGCAGACTGCAGATTATTACACACATATGACACCTTAGGCAACCAAATTAGACCAGCCATGAAACCTTGGATCAGTCCAGTGATCAAATAACTGGGGTTGAAGGTTTTATTTTTTCTTTTCCGTCCTCGAAAGGCGGGTTCGTCTGGGGCACACTGACTTTGGATCAGAGCATGTGAATGGAGCGGGGAGCGGGAGGATTTTGTGTTGAGTGAGGAGCGGCTATTTTTTTTTAAAGGTGGAGTGGAGCCTTATCTCTCGCTCCAATTTTGCTTCGGTCACTCATGCCCCACCCAGAATGCATCTTTGCACCTGCGCACACCCACACTATTTTCTTTCAAAACTATGGAGTTTACTGTGTAATTCAGAAAAGAAACTGAGAAGAGAAGCAGCGGTACCTTGGAGAATGGTCCCTAACTGCGGGGAGAGGTGAGAGGGCTTCCCCGGAGGTCGGCCACTTAACCTGGTCCGTCTCCTCTACCCTTTGACTTATTTCCACCCTGCCAGCGGTACCATGTAGAACAGTCCCTAAATGCAGGGAGAGGGCTCCCCTGGAGAATCTACCAAGCTCATGTTTTATTTGTGAATAGAAGATTAAAGGTTAGGGTAGTACAACACAGTTTTTTTTAGCGGAGTGGTGAGCAAGTGGAGCGGGATAAAATTTATGATGGAGTGGAGCAGAGCGGAGTGAAGAATGCGCAGAACCACGGCGCAAAGTCACAGGTCTGCGAGCGAGGAGCGGAAATTTTCACCCACTCCGCTCCGCTCACATGCTCTGCTTTGGATGCCCATCCCCACAATAGCTGCAAGCATGGACATATTTACAATTAACAAATCTGCACTCATTCTCATTGAAATTATTGCACATTGGAGTCCAAGATGGTCTCACCTTAGTCTCAGATTTTGGGCCCGCCGGCAGATGGACTATAGCCACGGGTTTAGGGCACATATTGGAGGAGTGTGAGAAAGAGCCACAAATGGAGCAGGAAAGAGCTTGACGGCCAGTGCAGTGCCTGTTAATTAAAGCCAGGTCAACCACAGACCAGTCCAGTCTTTGATTAAACCTTTGAAAAAACATGGCAGCTTTTGCAGAGAATGATTTGTGGTATTCATAGAACAGAGTTCCACCGTATGTTAGGGCTGCTCGATTATGGAAAAAATCATAATCACAATTATTTTGGTCAATATTGAAATCACGATTATTTACACGATTATGTCTTTGAATTTGGAACAGCATTTATTGAACATGTTTGAAACAGCATTTATTGAACATGTTAAAAAAAACACACTCCTGTTAAATATATAAAAATATCTTGTAATGTAGTAGCAGGGTCTGATGTTAAGGTTTTTTCCTACTTGCCCGACAGGGCAAGTACTTCTCAAATCTACTTGCCCCATCTAAATTCTTACTTGCCCTGCTTAAGAGGTTCTTTTTCTGGCTGTGTGGTGCATATTTTCGCTCATATCTTACGTCAGCAGAGACGCTCAGCCAATGGAGGCAGCAGCACATAAAAAAGCAGCACACTGCAACTGGCCCCTCCGAGGACAGAAACAGGAGAGGAAATACACGATTACAGGCCTGGAATTAAGTCATTTTTAGGGCAAGGCCACTTTGGCCTTTGATCAATACAAATTTATTGGGGCATCACGGCCAAAATGTGGGGCACCAAGGCCAAAACAAATGGCACAATAACAATATGTGCTAATTACATTGAATGAAGACAAAACAATATAGGTGTTGAAAAACAGTACTGCGTTTATTAAATGACTGGGGATATATCTCGTTTCTTGTTTTGATTCATGTCCCTTATTTTTTAAGTCTTTGAAATCTCTTTATTCTTTTGTTATCTCTTAGTTGTCAAGAAATCATTATTAGAAGAAGATTCTTTATTGTCCTTTCTCAGCACATTACATACATTGAAACGAAATTTGACCTCTGCATTTGACCCATCCTACTGTATACACTGGGAGCAGTGGGCAGCTACAGTGCAGCATCCGGGGACCAACTCCAGTTCTTTTGCCAATGCCAGTGGTCAGGGTCACTGACAGGTGTATTCACCTAACATAGCCTAAACCCTGCAGCAAAGTGAGCCCTCTTCCTCAGAGACGATCTTTGCCTCCCAGTTTGTTCCTGGCGACAGAGCAAAGTGAACCGTCTTCCTTCACAGAGGATCTTTGTCCCATCTCCGTGTCCACAGTGTAAACATCTTTTGCTGGCGATTTGACAGTCACTAGAAGCACATTATGACCCTTTGTAAAAGTTTCTGTGTGGTACCTGTGTTGTAAATGAGCTAACGTTAGCAGCTAAGGACCGAGAGGCTGTCCGGTAACGTTATGTGTTTGTGCATGTGTCGGAGTGTCAGTAACGTTACTGAGCGTAACGTTAACTTAGCCGTAGCCTTGCTATGCTGTTTGTCATAAAAAACAGGGCACGCTAAACTGGCCGTATGGGTAGGAGGGACATTACGGCCACACGCCGGGGACTCCACGACACTGGCCGTTTGGCCGTGGTATAATTCCTGCCCTGCGATTAGAAATAATAAAAATAAAAAATCTGGGTCGGTACTGCTTGCCCGATCGGGCATGTCTGCTCAGCCTCACCCTCTGTCATCTTTACACGTGCTTAAATCGCTGGCCTGGATCTCCACTCTCCACACACACAGGGGCGTAGCGGTTGAGTTGCACATGCACGTCTCAGTACGGAAACACCAAATAATCGTTTTTCCTCGATTATATGAATTTTGAGATCGTCTGGAGCCAAAATCGTAATCACGATTAAAATTCGATTAATTGAGCAGCCCTACCGTATGTCATGGCAAGATTGGCAATGATGGCAAGATAATGTCCAGTTCAGCTCTGTGGGATGGATGGACTTCACAGACATCTCTGAACACACCAAAAGCTACAGTGAATTCTGCTAGTGTCAGAGTCTTTGAAAGTCTAGGATCACTATCTTTTACCATCACAGACACATCACCACAGCCTACTGCATGCCTATTGCTGAAATCTGGGCACAGCAGGATTTTAACAAGATTAACATCATTACCCGTGAGGATCTGGCTTCTCAGATTGAAGGAGATGACAGAAGCAGGAGGGTAGAATGGGACACCAGTGGAGATTGGAACTGCACTTCCCAGAGATCTACGGGGGATTGTGATGCCGTCGAGTGGTGCCGGATTAACGTCATCGGTCTGCGACGATGGTCCCGCAGTCGAGGAAGAAGCAGCCTGGTCCCGGGATGTAGACACTACGGCCTGGAAAGAAGAGCTGGAAGACGGAGCGGCACAGGCCTCTAAGGTCTGGATTCTTGAGTTGAATGCTAGAAAGAGATGACTGAATGGTTGACAGTGCTGACAAGATGTCGTCGTTTGCCGGAGTCGCGGAGCCGACTGCTGAGGCCAGGGCTCTAGCTCTTTTGGGCAGCGGGGCAGCGGCTGGAGTCGGTGCGTCTGCTTGGTTTTGGGAGTGGTGTTTGCGTTTTGCTGGAGCTTTTCGAGGAGCGGAGGAAGGAAGGTGATCAGCAGGTGGAACCCAGCACAACCTAGGAATAGTGCAAACAGTTCCTGGTGCAACGCTCCAACTGGAGCGGTAATGTCACTGGAAAACAGAAATTCTAACAGCCTTGGAATCGGCCAGTCATCAATCGATGAAATATTTGCGGCTTTGCCTGCCAGGTGAGAGCTTCGATGGCGAGAAGGAGCCCTCTCGTCGCCGCACATGGCTTCCTCTGCCTCTGAGTTTTGTTGCGACTCCATGATGCAGTAGATTTGCCATGGATCCTCATCGTGGATGGAGGCCGATGACATCAGGAGCAGCAGGGTGAGTATAACCACAAGCAGTGATCTCTTCTTCATACATGAGCTTGTCTTGTGCGATTACCAGCAGAGGAAGCAGCAAAAGGGGCCAGGCTAGAGCTGTTTAAATAGCGCGCTCTGAATGCAATTTTCCAAAAGGAGCAAAGGGCAGTCAGCTGAGCTGAATGAGGATTGCTTGCTTGCCATTGACAGCTAATTTAGAGCTTGATGTCATGGCCTGCCAGAACTAACGCTTGATTTGGACTCAAGAATGAACTGATTAGATTACAGTGGTCAAAGGTCAAGGTTACTGTGACTTTGCATCTGTCTCATTCAAAGCAATTTCACAAGAAGGCCTTGAGCGAATTTTCATAAATTTGGCACAAAAGTCCACATGAACTTAAGAATGAGCTAATTAGAATTTGGTGGCTGAAGCTCAAAGGTCAAGGTCACTGTAACTGCACCAAACATGTTCTTGGCCATAACTCAATAACGCATATGCTAATTGTAACAAAACATGTACACAAATGTCTAATAGGATAAAATGATTAAGTGTGTAGGAAATATTGATTGTTACGTAATTTATAATTTATTCTGTGGCAGCATTTATTAAATAAATGCTCGCCAACATTCTCCACCATTTGTATGAAAAGTTTGATTGATATGATTCATTTAGGGTTTGCATTCTCCACCATTACATATGTAAGATTTGTTTGATTATGAACAGTTTATTCAGGTGCCTATGTTTTTCACCATGAATACTGCAGGGTTTGATTAGCTCAATATTAGGAAAAAGTGACGTCAATAAGAATTATTAAACATAACCACTTTAATTATTCATCCAGCGACATAATATCATAGTCAGACTAATAAAAACCACACCTCTGGTTGATCAGACAAGAATGTTTAACGCACTTTGGGGAAATTATTAATTATCAATTGTCAATTCAAATAGAGCTCAAATAGCCAGGATCTTTGCACCCGTAAAGTGACTGAATGTAATCCTACAGAAAACCAAGACAACGACTTTATATACAAACATTTATTCTAAACTACTGACACAGAAGGCCAAGACGCAATACAACTACAAGACACAGACAAAACAATGAGTAAATGCCACTATGAGTGGAATGAAATGAATACAGCCATGCTAATGAATGAATGAATGACCAGAGTGAACCAGATGAAGCAGTGAGCAATGGTGAGATAATTATCAGAGGAAACTTTAACATGGACCTGTGAAAAGCACCATTCAACAGCTGAGCGGCATGGGAAGCAAAAAGGGAAATATCTGAAAACTTAGGGGAAATCCTAGTTTTATCTAATGCTCCCTACCATACTTATTATACTATGCATCAAACCCAAGTACAGGAAAATTATGTTGTTTCACCTGAGTTGTAGCAGAAATGCAGGAATCTGCCTTTCTTCAGTCCTGACCTTGTTGGTCCAGGACACAGGAGTTAGGCAGACCTTGTGGCATAAAGTTCTTTCTGTTGGGTTTTAGCATGTTCGGTTCTGCTCAGGATGCAATCAAATGGATGGGGCTGGATAGGGCCAGCATGGCCCGCCAGCTTCTCAAAAGTTCTTCTTCTAGTTCTTCTTTTTCTCTTTAACTTCTTTAACTTAACAAGACAAAAAGTCTCTTCTCATCTTATAGTTGTTCAAAGGGGTTGAGACTGGCAGGCAGGCTCCGGCCTCTGCACTGTGATTGGCCTTCCCAGCTGTCTGTCTCAGGCTGATGTCCAGTAGGACCAGTTCACTGTCACTGGTGGCACATTTCACTCCTCCCCTCCTGTACCTTTGCTAATTTAAAGTTTAATTTACTTTAATTGCTTCCTAGATAATTAATGAAGCATGGAACATTTCTAATGCTTCCATATTTACCAACGTGGCACTGTCTGCTATTGAATGGTACCAAAACACATCGTCTGCAACAGGATATTACCAACTTATAAATAAGTGGTCAACAGACACGACTAATTCATATTTTGTCATACATGGTGATCATGTTATAACATATACATATATATATACACATGTGTATGTGTATGCACTGAAATAGAAAGAAACATAAAATTACAATCAACACATGCTGGTTCCTGGAATCTGCATTTCTGTATATCCTCCTAAGGAAAAGATAACTGCAGGGAAAGGTGGGTGTTATCACATTAACATACACACAGACGTCTGCACCATAGGGGCCATGGTGTCAGAGTGGCATCTCAATTTGAATCTTTTTCCTGGATAACACCAATATCAACATGTTAAATAATAAAGTTACGTTCTTCTCTTTAGTTTATTCAGTGATTTACATTTGAAACATATTTCAGACCATGTGGCTGAGTCTGTCTCTTTGTTTGTTTCCAGAGTTTGTGACATGTTGTAAACTCTCCAGCCACATCTGGTGATGTGGGGGTTATTGAGAGCTTATCAGTTGAGTGAAGGTCTGTCTTTGAAGTGACCCAGTGGTTGGTCACCAATTCTTCTTTGATGTCAGGATGCTGAATAAAAGTCCATTAGTTTAAATCCAAAATAAACAGGCTTGATCACCCTACAAGTGTGATATTTTATATCCAAAAGGTCAAAGGTCAACTTTGCAATGACATCAAATATTCTGCATAAAACACTTTTCTATGTGTTATTCAATGTCATATCGCACGAACAGAAGGGGAAATATTTGGTCAAATACTAAATTAGTGACATTCATCTTGGGTGTCCACCTTGAAACTGTGCTGACTGTATAGATCTTCTGTGCTGTAAGAAGGGTGTGAAGCATCCATGCTTCCATAGACATGGATGAAAACTGCAAGAGAAACTTGACTGATGGCATACAACCACAGGGTGGTAATTGCAGTTTCACATAGAACCTAATGTTAGCTATGGTAGCTTCCGTTAGCTAACGTTGGCTCTCGTCCCAGAGGCCCTCTGCCAGACCAGCATAACAGCAGTTGAAAGTTTAACCAGCTCAGTTCTATGTGAAAAACAAGGGGCAAGGTAGTATGATATTCATTACCCTCAGCAGAAAGGAAAGGACACAAAAATGCCTGAGAGTGCAAAGATTTGTTTCCCAGGGGCAAACTTGTCATTGACTCTCACATGCACGCGCGCACACACACACACACACACACACACACACACACACACACACACACACACACACTAATGTCATTAGGGATCAGGAGACCCAGCAGGATATCAGCTAATCAAATACACAACAATAGGCTCCTATTTCAGTTTAATCAAGCTCGATCTGGTCTGCTTTGAACCACCCTGTGGCCTTCCCCTTAGTGCATTTGCATGTGTGTATGAAGAGGGAAATTAAGAAGTCACTGCAAATCAAAATTGATGGAAGATACATGGAAGATATCGGGAAAAAAAAAATACATACGATTAAAAGTACCTCATTGGTATCCCATATTAATATTGTTGCAGTGTGTGCATTGTGCATCCCTCCCACCCCCATATCATGAAAATAAATCAAACATTTCCTAGTACTGAGGTCATGTGGTGGTAGCCGTCTTTGTACCAAGAGTTTTTTGGCAGCTTTGAGGCCGCTCAGCAGCAATTTACGCTATTTCCCACTTATTATCAGTTGAGAGTCATTGTTAAGAAGCAATAAGATTGGGTTGCATGTTATGACGGTACCTAGCAATTCAGAAAAAAAACTTTGAATACTTGGCCCCAGAAAGCCCGAACGGAGGGACATTCCCACATCATGTGTCTATAACATCCCAGCGCATTGACACATAGTACAGATTGGGCTTGGTATCATTTTCATGCGAAACCTAGTGACAGGTGTGTAATAGAGTCTGTGACACACTTTGAAATGTATGAGTTGGTGGTTGGTTCGGGTTCTTGGTGGAAAGTAAAATGTTCTCCCACACATTGTCCCATGAAATGTCCTCATCCTTCAGGTTAAAGTCTCTCTTCCATGCTCTGAGCGTCGATAAGCTTTCCCATTGTCTGGGTAGCTTGGAGTAGACCTTTGATACAAAACCTCTGGAAGAAAGAGAGTTTATCCAGTCCAGCAGAGGGTGTATGGGAGGTTTATCCCCCAGCGGTAACCCACATGCTTTGAGTGCTGACCTTATTTGCAAATGAAAAAAAAAGGAGGAGCCCTGTATGTCAAAGCGTTCTTTCAAATCCTGATAACTAAGCATGCTGTTGTCATCATACAGGTCTCCAACAACATTAATCCCTTTCGAAGACCATGGTTTGAAGTCCAGTGGCTTGTTCCCAATCAGTATGTTCATATTGTGCCACAAGGGGGCATCATAATGCCACTTCAGGTTCCCCCTCATGCTTTTCCCAACAACTCTGAAATTCCTAATAGTGTTGGCAATAATAGGGCCGTAAAGTAACATACAGTGTTTGTCCTTCATGCCAGAAAATAAAACATCTTCCAGTCTCCTAGGGTGTACCAGATTTTTCTCAAAGGTTCTCCATGAGGCACTCAAACGACCATCGAGCCAAGCCATGACTGGATGTAGCTGGAAGGATTGATGATATATTTTGAAGTTTGGGAGGGCGAGCCCGCCCTGGTCTTTGGTTCTCTGCAGCACAGAAAATTTAAGTTTTGGATGGCCGTTGTTCCAAATGTATTTACGTATCAATTTATCCATACTAACCCAATAGTCTGGAGAGGGAGAAAACGGAATCATCATACTCAAGAAGTTAATGCGAGGTAACCACAGATATGCGTGTTTGTAGCGAGGCAGGCAATTTGGTCCAATTAGCAAGATCACCCTCAACTACCTAAGTAGTTGAGGGTGTAAACTAAAGATTTTTTCGTAATTACTCTTCACTATTTTCTGGAGCGATGTGTGTATCTGATGCCCTCCTATGTGTCCCGGCTGCGGCGTGAGAAAGCCAGAAAGGCGGAGGTTAAGAGCTGGACTGCTGCCGCTACCGAGGCATTGCGAGATTGCCTGGAGCGCACGGACTGGAATGTAGTGACCAACGGGACCGAAAACGTCAATGACGCGGCGCTTGCTATATCGGGGTACATAACATTCTTTGAGGACACAATCATTCCCAAAGAGACTGTTAAGATGTTTTGCAACAACAAGCCCTGGGTAACTTTGGAACTAATACAACCAAAAAAAGTGACTGTTCAAATCGGGAGGAAATAGAGAAGAGAAAAGGACAGTGCAGAAAAACATAAAAAGGATGATCAGGGACTGTAAAGCAGTATATAAACGTAAATTAGAGAACTTTTTTAGAAATTATGCTAGGAGAGCATGGCAGGGAGTTCAGGCGATCACAGGATACAAGCCTAAGAAACATCTCATGGCAGTGGATAATGAACTTGAAATGGCCAATGACCTGAATGATTTTTATTGTAGATTTGATATACATGATTTTACAGCTGAACAGGACTTTATAAAGAAATCAGTGGTATGAAGACACGGGCCGTAAGACAGCTGCAGTACATCCAGAATGCTGCTGCTCGGGTCCTGACCAGAACCAGGAAGTACGAGCACATTAGTCCTGTGCTCAGGTCTCTACACTGGCTTCCTGTGGCTCAGAGAATAGACTTTAAAGCAGCTCTGCTTGTGTACAAGTCTCTCCATGGCCTAGCACCAAAGTACATCTCTGACATGTTAGTGCCATATGAACCATCGCGGACTCTGAGGACCTCAGGGACCGGCCTCCTGCTGGTGCCCAGAGTCAGGACTAAACATGGGGAATCAGGGTTCCAGTTTTATGCAGCTAAAATCTGGAACAGTCTTTCTGAAGATGTGAGACAGGCCTCTACTCTGACAATGTTCAAATCTAGGCTCAAAACAGCTCTATTTCACTGTGCATATGACTGAAAGGATCTTATCTGCACTCTTCTCTTTTAAAGTTCATTTTATAATGATTATTTATGTTTTTATTTTGTATTGTGATTTTAATGCATTTTCTTCTTCTGTAAAGCACTTTGAATTACTTTGTGTACGAATTGTGCTCTACAAATAAACTTGCCTTGCCTTGCCTTGGTTGAAAAGAAAACCTGCAGCCACACAGGCCCTTTGTGGAATAGTTTGGACATGCCTGTCCTAACATCTACAGTAATGAAATGTTTTGAAAAAATAATTCTGAAACAGCTTTTATGTGAGGTCACACCATTTCTAGACCCAAACCAGAGAGGGGTTGAAGATACACTGCTGACCTTGACAAACAACATATATGAGCACCTTGAACAGGCAAAGAGTCTTGTCAAGATTGTGTTCATAGACTTGTAGACAGTGCCTTCAACACAATCCAACCCCACCTGATGGTAAAAAATTGGTAAACCTTGGGGTAAGTCCAAGATTAGTTTTGTGGATTTATGACTTTTTGACTAACCGCTGTCAACAAGTCAAATTCAATTCATGTGTCTCGTTATTAAAAGCCACAAACACGGGGGCACCACAAGGGTGCGTTCTGTCCCCTATTCTACACACCTTATACACTAATAACTGCCAAGCAACCTTCCCAGACCACACTTATTTTAAATATGCTGATGATACAGCATTAGTGGGATTTTTTAAGTCTAAAGACAATCATCCCACAACACTCGGAAATTATTCAATTTAATGCAACTCTCAAACAATAAAAAATCTGAAACTATAATCCTCTCACTAGACGCACAGAAGGCATTTGACAGAGTAAACTGGCAATTCTTATTCATAGCATTACAAAAATTTGGGTTTGGGGAGTCATTCATTAACTGGGTTAGAGCACTATACACCTCACCAACAGCCAGCATCACAACTAATGGGATAATTTCACAACTATTCACACTTCACAATGGCACCAGACAAGGATGCCCACTCTCTCCATCACTCTTCGCAATTTTTTTTAGAACCACTTGCATCCAGCATACGACAAGATAATAACATCAAAGGTATCACATCAGTATCCAGAACACAAAAAAAATCCTCTATGCGGATGATGTGTTGATTCTCCTTCAAGATCCCCATTCATCATTACCAGAATGTCTCTCCGTTATTAAATCATTCTCATCTCTCCAACTACTCAATCAATTTGTCAAAATCCACTGTTTTACCCTATGCATGGGCCAAGGGATGTGGCAACCCTCACCTCACAGTTTCACCTCCCCGTAGGAAATATCAAATACTTAGGAATTCACATATCCCCCAAGCTGTCAGAGCTGTTCAATTTAAACTTCATACCATTACTCAAATCAATACAAAATAATCTCAATCGTTGGACAAATCTGCCTATTTCTCTCTCAGAAAGAGTCTCAACAATAAATGTCAGTCCTCCCTCAGATTAATTACTTATTCATGATGATCCACCCTTCCAAATCCACCCTGGCTCAATTCTCTCAATAAATCAATCTCCCAGTTCTATTGGAAAAATAACCACCCGTATCAAACTATCAACACTACAGAAACCCAAATCTCTAGGAGGACTAGAAGCACCAAATTTTGAATTATATCACCTTTCAAGTCAATTAAAACACCTAAAACAATGGATCACCCCTTCTGACCTTGACTCGTACTGGTTAGAAACTGAACATGCACTATGCAATAATATAAACCTCTCAGACTTACCATTCATCAGTCAAACGATTAAACATAATACCTGTTTTCAAAATATATCCATAGCCTCAGCTCTGACAGCTTGGTGGAAAACCATTCACATCAAAGGGTGCACGGTTGCACCATCCACTCGTTCACTGATTTGGAACAACCCAGATTTTACAATAAACAGGAAACCAGTAAACTTCACTTTATGGAAAGACAAAGGGATAACATCTTATCACATCATTAAGGAATCACAAGTCATCAATTTCCAACAACTAATTCATACGTTTGGCATTGGTGATAATCAATATCTACACTACTTACAGATTAAATCCACCATCCTCCCAAAACTCACAGATACATTCAATAGCCAGGACCAGTCCACCATCATAGATGACTTTTTGAAAATTTCTGGTTGTAATAAACTACTTTCAAAAATATACACATTTCTAAATAATTCCGACACCTCCATTTCACTCCCAGTCTCAAAATGGGAACAGGACCTTTCCATCACTCCTGACGCAGACTTCTGGCCTCAAATTTGCAAAAATACCTTCAATTATTGCAAAATCCCAAATCTACAACTCATTCAATTCAAGGTTAATCACAGGACACACTACACGGGTGAGAGGTTAAACAAAATGGGTCTCATTACATCAAATACATGCACTCACTGTACAAAGAACACCATAGACAATTATTTTCATGCTTTCTGGCACTGTACACCGGTTCAGCAATTTTGGGTCCAAGTCACAGATCACTTATCACACATACTAGGCTGCCACATCCCTTTATCCCCCAAACTCTGCCTCCTAGGTGACATGTCAACTGTACAACTTAATAATCACATCAAAACTACATTGTACACGCTCTAGCTGTCACCAAGAAAACAATCCTCCTAAAACTGGAAAGCAAGAGATCAAACTAAACATCATCCACTGGAAGTTGCTCATAGATCAAATCTCAATAGAAAAAATGTCGGCCTCCCTTAATCATAACACACCCCGTTTCAACAAAACCTGGTCTACATTTATCAATAAACTAACTTTTGACGTTTGCCTGACTCCCAAACCACAGCATCCATAAAATCTGGTCTCATCTTGCTCACATAATTAGTAAAAAACACGCCTACACCCCATCTACATGTACACCCATACACACAAACACATGAATACACCCAATTGCCCTCACACACAGACACACAGACATACACAATAACATGTGCTATATTATTATTATTATCGTTGTTATTATTATTACTATTATCATTTTTATGATGAGCGTTATTATTATTATTATTTCTTTTTTTTTTGTTTATTTTTTTTTTTTTTACTATAAGTCTTTATTTTAGTTCATTTGACTTTTTTTTGTGTGGTTGTTTGAATATTATTGCATATTATCATTGTCTTTCTCGCTCATTATTTTTTTTATCCATTTTGGCTTCTTATTTATCAGTGTTTAATCTTGCCTTTGGCTGATTTTGCTGTTGGTTGTGATGGAGTGATGGTAATGTATGGTCATTATTACTGGACGGTGGCTTGAGGATTGAGGACTGGGCTGGGGTGGCTGAGGGGCATGGGGAGGGCCCCACGCCTGCCTGCGGTGGTGCAACGTGGTCCTGGTGGGGCGGGTGGTGAGCGGGATGGGCGGACGGACCTCTATCCCTATCTAACCCTCCCTCAAAGGGAGTGGAGTGGCAACACTAATAACAACTATACAAAATCACCAACATTCAAATCAAGAAAGGTCACTCATCTGATGGGCAGACTCCCTCCCGATGGTCTGGGAGTGGCCCTGGTTGAAGATGTGCCTGGATGGAGCTGCTGTGGGCCAGCAGCCTCCTGAGGGCCTGGTGCGGCCCAAAGTAAGACCTCCCTCAAATTAAAATAAAAAAAAAAAAAAAAAAAAAAAAAGAGAAAAATAATAATAATAATAAAAATTAAAATTAAAAATATAAAAAAAAAAAAAAGGGGGGGGGGAGGTCTGTCTGACATCCGACCGCACCTGTTCTCCGCCTGGGGTGCACGGCTGTGCTGCTGGGGTCTGTGGGGGGTTTCTTCGCTCCGGTCTCTGCCACCCTACCTGGCCTTGTCCCTCAACACCACCCTCAATCAACATCATATTATATATGATATATCATTTTATACTACTATTCCTCCATCTTTTATTACCCAAAGGGAAGGGAAAGGAAAAGGGAAGGGAATTGACAGAAAAGAGAGGGAGGGGGAAGGAAGGGGGGAAAAAAATTCATTCACATGCACACACACACACACACACACACACACACACGCATTGTTAACTGTTTTTTTTTTTGTTTCTGTCTTGTATTTGTATTCACCATCACGGTTTTTGTCTTGTATTGTTGTATAAGCGTCACACAAATAAAAAAAAAATAAAATAAAATAAATAAATTAAATATGCTGATGATACAGCATTAGTGGGATTTTTAAAGTCTGACACTGCATCCCTAGAGGGTTTCGAGAGGAAGATGCAGGGTTTTATTAAATGGTGTACAGATAATGTCCTTGTGGTCAATGCGAAGAAAACAAAAGAGATGGTCATAGATTTTAATAAAAAGGGAATTATAGTTTAGGGATGTGAATCTTTGGGTGTCTCACGATTTGATTTGATTCTGATTCTTAGGGTCATGATTCGATTCAAAATCGATTCTTGATTCAAACGATTCTCGATTCAAATGATTCTCGATTCAAAAATTGAGACAATGCATAGTGTGTTAAGGCATACTGAATGACTCATGTCGAGCTGCTGTGTCCCAGGGAGATAATAAAACCCAAAATGAGTCCAAACTCCTGCCTTCATTGAAGATGGGACTGGCTGAATTTGTTGCTCCTCCATAGCTCCTGTCCCTTTTCACAGTAGAGTTGTACCGTGTCTTTTTTTTTTCCAAGCTTGCTGCAACGCTGTGTATGGAAGCCCATGGGGGCGCGCAGAGAGATGGGGGAATGTTAATAAAAAAATTGATTTTTGAAGTTTATGAATCGATTCAGAATTGTGGATGATTAGAATTGCGATTCTTATGTGAATCGATTTTTTCCCCCACCCCTATTATAGTTCCACCCTCAAATATCGATGGTGTAGTGGTAGAGTGGGTCTCAACATACACATATTTGGGTGTTGAGATTGACAACAAACTGACATTCAATGAATGTGCACAAAATAAGACCAAAAAGTTGCAGAAGAGGATGTTTTTTTAAGGAAACTCAATCATTTCAGAATAGATAGCTGTATTCTTCAGATGTTTTACAAAGCTGTCTTGGAGGGGGCTTATCCTTTGGCCTTATTTATGCCTTTGGAAACATGTATTTTCAGGATCAGAAGAAACTGCCAACGAATAGTCAAAACAGCCAGTAGGATCACTGGAGCTGATCAGGTATCTGTTGCTCAACTGTACAACGACCTCAGTGTAAAAAAGAAATAAGAAAGTTTTTAAGAAGTAACAGGTCAAGTGGCAGAATCCTGCAGAGGAAAATTAGGACCACAAGGTCTTTTGTACCTACAGCAATTAGACTGTACAACAATAGACTTAAAAATTCCTAAGCACCTTAAACTATGAGCATATATATGAGCATCCCACTATTTTATTTAATCATACATGCTAGTCATGTTTCCTCAATGTTCTTACTGTTTTGTCTGTCTCGTCCCTGTTTTTCTTTTCTAATGTTTTGTATTTATTGTTTTTAATGCTATACAGTAGGCTGTACAACAATGGAATGTGTAATGGTAACCACATGAATTTCCCACTTGTGGGATAATAAAGTTTACCTTAACCTTAACCTTATCTGGATGCCGAGGTACGTACTTTGGGTTACTATAGGAATTGGACTTGATATGCTAGCATTTTTGGCTGGGTCATTCAGCAACATCAAAGTGGACTTTGTCCAGTTAATTTTATACCCTGACTGCCGTTTAAAGTCTTCAATAGCCACCAAGAGAGAGGTGATAGAATTTCCATATAAGTCATATAAATAAGAACGTCATCTGCAAAGACCAACAGAGTATGAGACGTCCGCTTGATTCGGATAGGGATTGTGACTGAGTTTTGCCTTAAGTGCTGTGCAAGCACTTCGAGAGAGAGGATGAAAAGACTCAGTGAGAGGCCGCAGCCCTGCCTCGTGCCACAGAAAATTGGAAAGGTGTTAGAATTCAGTCCATTCGTGCTAACCATGGCCAAGGGGTTGGCATACAGAACCTGTACCAACTTAATAAAGTCCTCACCTAAATTAAATTTGCGTAATACAGCCCATAAATATTGCCACTTGATCCTGTCAAAAGCTTAGGCGTTGAGTGACAAGACAGCACACAGCTCTTGAAGCTGTTTGGATTCCTCTATCACATGTAATAAGTGCCTGACGTTATCTGCAGCGAGGCGGCCCCTCATAAACCCGGTTTGGTCCATATGAATAAGCTTATCTATATAATGTTCCAGACGTAATGCCAGAAGTTTGGAGTAGATCTTCAGATCTGAATTTATCAGAGATATGGGTCTATAATTGGAACAGTGTAATGGGTCCTTGCCCTTTTTCGGTAACAATGGGATTAGAGCTACATTAGTGTGTTCATGAAAGGCATCCTTCTCTATCGCAGTTTGAATGGAGCTCAGGAGTACCGGTCCGAGGAGATCCCAGAAGTGCAACAGCACCTCAGGTGGGATCCCGTCGGGACCCGCAGAAAAGAAACTACCAGACAACGTGTATAGGTCCTCATAATAAGTTTTAAAGGTGCCGTTTATCTCTGTTGGATTGGAGATCAGACCCTTGGTAGGATGGTGTATTGAGTCAATGGAAGCCCTTGATTCACACTGTTTCAATTTCAGAGCCAGAAGCCTGCTGGGTTTGCTGCAGTTAATGAATTCTGCTCACCTACGTTATAAATCGTTCAACTCTTGTTTAACAATCTACAACTCGGCATTAATTGTGTCAGAATAATTCCTCTTAAGAGCCCTCTCTAGACATAGGCATTTTTCTTCCAATTCCTTAATCCTGAAGTTCCTAACCTTTTTCATATGCGACACATATGATGTTGTGAAATCACTAATTAAGCCTTTTGTTGCCATCCACTAATCTGGTGTCCTTGACAGAGCCCCTATTATCTTGGAGGAATACGGACAATTTGGTTCTAAATTCAGAGACAAATGTGGCATAGTTTAAAAGAGAGGTATTGAAACGCCATCTCTGAGATTTTTTGGATTTGAAGCTGAGATCAATGCTAAAAACTAATGGGTTGTGGTCAGCCAGAGTGGCAGGGAGAAACTTAACAGGTGCAGTGCAATCCTTCAAACCACGTGTCAACAAAAAATAATCAATCTATGAGAAAGACTTATGGCATGCAGAAACACGGGTATAGTCTCGAGCGCCGGGGTTCTGAAATCGCCAATCATCAAAGAGGTTCAAGTCATCTGTCACTGTATTTAAGGCCGTGGAAGCCGCCTGCTGATTATGTGTAAATGAACTTGCCGACCTGTCCACATCAAGGTTACAAACCGCATTCATGTCGCCTCCCAAAACCCATTCATATTCTGCAAGGTTTAGTAATTCTTCTGAGAGGCTAGGATAAAAATTATCATCAAAAACTGCAGGTGCTTAGACCGACATAAATGCAACCTTTGCACCATGAATGGACATACAAACATATGCTATCCGACAAGAATTATCATTACCAGCCCTTTCAATTTTCACAGATATATTTCTCTTAAACATAATCATCACTCCTTTCGACTGACATCCATTACTGGAGGAGGAGACCACCATGTATGTACTGTTTATTCTGCATCTGGTGGACATCACCCTGTTTCAGATGTGATTCTTTTATCAGTACTACATCATCATTTACACAGCGCATCAGTTCTTGACATTCAGACTCAGAATAGTCAATTTAACCATTATTGAAGATCATTGTGGTAACAGTCCAGTTATGTACATGGCTGTCATCCAAGTACCTCACCAAACAACCCAGAGACCCACACCCACCCCATTGCTGCCATTCCCACACCCCAAAAATTGTGTTTCTGTGTAACGTGACCGCTGCATGACACAGTTCATTAAAACTCCAAAACTTGGTCACATCCCACTTAAGAGTACAACTGACCTGGCAGTTATATAACAGTTAGAACAGGTGTGGGACAGCTACATAATCATAGTAAACAGGACTGATCTTACAGTGAAATCCGGGCAGTAAAGCTCCTTGCCTTTCCTTTAAGTATTGGCGCCCTCCTCCATCGCCTCGCTTCCCTGCTCCATCTCATCCCCGCTGTGGTGGTCTGCTGCCGGCACCTGGGACAACACCCTATCCTCCCGTCCAAAACAGAAAATAATTTTTTTTTATAAAGATAAACCATATTCAACATATTCTGAATGTGATTTTTGACATTTTTAGCTGTGGTAAAAGATGTCTCTTCATTTTTCAGTCACGTGCTGGCACATTCTCCTGTATAGCTATTGATAATCAATTAGCAATTTGTTGTTGATTAAGTTTCTGTTAATCGACTAATCCACTGATAAAAGAATTGTTTTAGCATTAATAGCTAGAGCAAGTGTTTAAATGACCAATTAAAGGACCAAGATTGGTGGCTTTGCTCAGGCACACAGTATACTTCTCTCAGAGAAGCAGGATCTTTTCAAGTCAGTTTGATCCTCTCTACCCCCCACACAACATACATGATCTAAGGAGGATCTCTGTTCCATTTTTCAATGTGTTATATGCCACCCTTGAGTATATACACGTGTTGTTAAGCACACAAAAAAAGGTCTGGCTCTAATTAGATCATAAAGACCACTGTGACAAAGTCCCACAAAAGGAATGTAAAGAATGGAAGAATCTAGCCCCTTTTACTCTGCCTATTCATGGTGGGAATTTCACACCATAATTATGTCTCATCGTTCTGTGTAAAAAGGTATGAATCAAGTGACAGAGTTGTCTCACTGCCAGCAGCAGAGGTAGCAACTGTAGCAACATCTGTGTAATAAGGACAGCTGGCAGGACAGGATCATGGAAGAAGTGGGTGTGACATTTTTACAACGTGTTATGTGTGCGACCCATCGTGGGAGATTTAAAAAGCAGCTGATAGCAGTTAGCAGCTAAATCAAAGTAGAAGTAAAGTGTCCACAAATTGGAAAGACAGTGAGGTCTGGGAGTCCCTTACCCTTTGATCAGAGGACGAGATGATATATTCACTATATTCACCCTTTGCACATACATCACATGATCACGTGAAGGCGCCATGACGGATGGCAGAAGTAAACAGACCGTAACAGAGTGGGAAAATTCAAAAGATGGAAGCAATTTCGATTTAAATTAGCATTTTTTTGTAACATTTAACACCGTTTTGACCTTATAAATGGCTACTACAAGTCAAAACAATGTTGTGCAGTTGTCGGTTGAGGTGGGTCACCTTGTAGGTACTCACAAAGAGCGATATTTGGAGAAACTAGCATTCGCAGAGTTACATACTGACCCATACCTTCTTCCTCCCCATGTATTTACGGATCTAACCAAGTCATCGAGTCTGCCTGACTTCAATCCAAACGATCTGTACCACTATGTTGTAAACCATACACAGGTGCAGATCTGAAAGCGTACAAAAGTCTGGATGCTTACCAGTTATTTGTTGCTGGTTGAGTTACTGGTACGCGATGCTACGCTCACGGTGGGGGGAAGATAAGCTTTCATCGGTCATCATGTTATCTACATTTCATAACACGTATGTTTTTAAAGGCCTATGAATGCGTAAATGCGTCCAAACACCTGAAAACCCCTGTAAAGTTGTATTGTATTGACATGTATTTTATCTGCCTCTTATAACAAGGACAAGAACATTTAAAGATAAAATATTATGACACATTTTATCTGCCTATGATATCAAATCACTGTCAGGTCCTGACACATTTGTGTTTAACGTAGAGCACTTTGTGATGTTATGTAGAGATTTAGTTTGTTATGGCTGTATCATGCTACAATGTTAGGTACTGTCACATATTTTGTATACTGGTAATTTTATTATGTTGCAGTATCATGTAGATCTTTAGTTCTGAGTTCAATATCTTGTAGTAAAAAGGGAGTTTGTTTTCAAGACGTTCATGCATTGAATGTCTTGGTCCAAGGCTATTGACAGTCCTACTCTGACAGTATATATAATATATAAATAGGAAACTTAACTGGGAAATACGTGAATCTTACCTGGTTTCCAATTTAACTAGTTTCCTTACCAAACAGCTGCAGATGTGCTGCGCCTCCATCAGCAGATTTGTCACAAATTCACAAACATACACATCATATTACTGGTGGTTTTAAAGTCGCAGCCCACATCTACCACAGCGAATATGCTTCTGTAAGTATGTACCAGCGACATTAAAAAAAAAGAAATCAAAGAAAATATGATATACACAAACTTGCGTCAAGCTGGACTCGATTTCACGTCAACAAAAGACAATATAACACAAACCACATGTCTACCTGTGTGAGCCACTGAGACTCACAGAACACACGGCTTTCCTCAGGTATTAGTAAATTATGTCCGCATCCAGGTAACATTTTGATTTGGGCTGACCTGAGACAACTGGTTACCCTCGGCTTGCCTTGAAAATACCCAAACATAGGTTTATCAATGTTTCTTGTTCTTTTTCCACGAGTTTACAAACATAGTCAGTGCCACATTACAGTCTGCACAACACTGCACACTATGTTGTGTATGTTTGTGAATTTGTGACAAATCTGCTGATGGAGGCGCAGCACATCTGCAGCTGTTCGGTAAGGAAACCAGTTAAATTGGAAACCAGTAGGGACATAACACTGGGAGTATTTTGAGGGCTGCCAGTCCTTTCTGTTGATTGCAGCTACCCATTGCCGTCTTCTCTCTGCATCAAGAGGTACACAATAAAAAGCTAAATTAGCTTTATAACCTTGCCTGTTTGCACAGCCCACCACACAGCAAGAAATCACCATATTTTCCACCATGAGAGAAGGAAAAATTACAAACTACGAGATTTGCCGGCTTCCCGTCCAGTTTTCGCGCTTTACTTCTGCGTGCTTCAATGACAAGTGCCATTGACGCACGCAGAGCGTGACGTCAGACGCAAAGGGTGAATAACAGAGACAGTATATGATTGTTCTTGACATGTTATGCCATTGTTATGGGTTTTAAAGCGCTGCCAATCCGTATGTTATATGTTACACTAGAGGCCAATGCTTTTGTGTTAAACCATACACCTGTTATGCCTCTTCTGCTTCCGGGATGCAGGAATTAGGCTTGGGCGATTGGACGAATATATCACCAATCACTCATCGGCCAAGTCCATCACGGTTGGTTTCATTTTTGGAGATTTTTTGGGTGATTTTTGTCATTTTATTTTGCTAAATTAATGGTCTGTCTCCACAGAATTCAACTTGGTACATATAGTCCATAATTACTATGTAGAGCACAATTCAAAGTGTGTGCGTATTGGAACCTGCAGGTTCACACTGATTTTCGACGAGTCTTTCACAAAACACGTCAGTGATGGCGGAGCTGAAAGTTACGGCCCGGCTCCACCGGCAACGGGAGCAGCGCGACACGTCTGCAGCGCGAGTCCTGTAGCAGCTCGCCCCCCTGTTACCAATTACTGCTGCTGCACCGGCAACGGGAGCCGCGCGACAACTCTCTATTTTAGGATGCTCTTCTATTTTTGTCGCGCTACGTTCCCCTACGTGACCCTCCAGCAGATAAAAACTACATGAAATAGTGTGCTAAACGAGCACACTGTGTTTTTAAATGAATAAACCATTATCAGAGGAGATATGTGATGATTTTTTCATGCATTTATCCATGTTTATCCGTGACATTGTGTAAATGTCCGTGGCGGACATTTGAAAGCGAGTAGATGGCAAACAGTACAGTAAACTTGTAGATAACTCAAATATATGTAATAACTTAGGTGGAAAATGCTTTAACTATCATGGCTCAGCAAACGGTAAACAAGACGCTTGACGTGCAGCCGGTGGAACCCGGCCGTAACGTGAACTCATATGCGCATATGGTTAACAATGTTACCAGCCGTGCTAAACACCCTCTCTGACGGCGTGCTTGTTGCCGGTATGCACAGATATTTCCGTGCCATGTTGGACATGAGTGGGCTCGCAAAGCACGCTGAATTTTTTTGCTGCATTCATGTGGTGTCGGGAAATCCGAGTTGCCGAGTTGTTTTTCTGACATGAGGTGGCATTCATGTGAATTATCCCATTCTGAAAGTAATTTTTCGATTCTTTCCGACATCACATGAATGCAACATCCCCCCTCTTTTTTTTTTTCTCCGTCACACACACAACTGCCGGATATATCATGTAAAAATGGGCTGATGGTGGCTGGTTGGAAATTTTTAACATATCGCCCAACCCTAGCTGGTATGCTTTCTAAAATCACACACTGGAGCAGCATGATAATGCCGTTGTTTGGTTCTGTGTAAAAATGCAAAGGGACTTCTTAGTAGCACTATAGCATGATCTGTGTAAAAACGGCTCCTCTCTCCTAAAATTTAAGCTACAAAAACATTGTTCAGTTATATCTCTGGTATAAAATACAATGCTGCCATCAACAAACTTATTGCCTCAGCCACACCAGTGGTTTCAAGCAGTTAAAACAGAAGTCCTGAAAAATATTACAGAAACTATGTGTTTTCATCAGGCTGAGCTGAAGCAAACAAACTGACATTCAGATGGAGAATTGAGCTGTGTCACTGCATGCACCACAGAAACAGGAAGCATCTTTCAAGAATTGATTAGTTGATGGCAAATTGTTGATTGGCTTTTAGACTGGGGTCTTTTTTCTTTAGTTTTTATTAAGGCTTTGAAACAATTATTATTTTAATTGCGAGTCATCACACAATTTCAGTAGAGTAAAATTCCATTATTTTGCATTTCAAAACAGTTTTGAAGTTTATATTAAGAAGGTTAAACAATTCTTACCAGTGTCTTGATTGGGAATCAAGTGAATGCAAAAAATGTACTTTATGATCTTGACTTCTAGATTTATTTATTTCAAACCAGTGCTGCACTGCTACAAAAATGTGGCCTGAAACTATGACTTAGAGGTAGGAGACAACTTCAAAGTGCTTATTCTGACAAATAGTGTTTTTTTTGTTTTCGTTCCACATTGAGAAATGTGCAGTTAATTTTGATGACTCACTGACGTCCAGTGATCCCTGATTAATGCAACAGTGTCTGCACTTTTCAGTAGTTCCAGTTTAGTGTCTTTCTCTGTATATGTGAAACTATTGTTCCCTGTGACAACATGCCAACCTGAGGACATCCCCCTAATACATAAAATACTTGTGCAGTGGTGTGTCTGTGTCACTCTGCAGTTACACCTTCAAAACACTAGTCGGCAGTGGGGTTTCTGTGAAGTGTTGTGAGTTTGACTGATTCAAAACACATTAAACATAGTTCGGTAGAGACAGTTTCAAACACGTACACAAATGGGCTTCATTATAACTCTCACGACTCACAGAGAAAACACTTGTCTTTGCTGGACACTTTTTTGTTCAGTTTAGTTCAGTTCAGTTTAGTTTAGTCATTTACTTTGTATAAACTATCCTGGCGGCTAGTGAAGTTCTCCTTTACTCCTATAAAGCCAGGGACAACAGCAACATTTAACAAAGGTAAGCTAATTCACAACTCACAAGGTTCACCGACAAATCAATTGTCTTATACCAGACACATTTTCTCAACAAATACAACATGCTGACATTGTTAGCACAAGCCTGGCATTTGACATTGTATAAATTGGCTTAGCAGCTAGTGGAGTTTTTCTCCACTCACATGAAGCCAGGATAAATCACACATAAGACTTAAAATGCTGGTGTGCAGTCAGTTTCCACCCATTTAGCAGCACTGTAGTTAACTTGTTTGATTTAGTTTTATCCACAGGTCTGTGGAGATTCACACACCAGAATAGTGCTTTGCCGTCTTTCATGATGTGGTTGCTCGGTGACATCAGTCTGATCAGCTGCATCATTGTGCTCAGCTTGTAGGCGGTAGCTCATACTCGAAGTACTTTTTTTTTAAAAATATTTTTTGGGGCATTTTCACCTTTAATTGATAGGACAGACAAGCGTGAAAGGGGGAGAGAAAGAGGGAGTGACATGCAGCAAAGGGCCACAGGCTGGAGTCGAATCCAGGCCGTTGCGGCAAAAGCCTTGTACATGGGGCGCCTGCTCTACCACTAAGCCACAGATGCCCCACTTCGATGATATTTTAATTCCATTTGACACAAGATGCATATTACTTTTGACTTGTCAACTAAACCTTCTGGGAGTTTTTAAACTAAAAGAAGCCGTTCAAAAACGCAGTGGCGTCTTATTTTACATGAATGCAGCAGGAAGCGGGAGGCTGCTGCGGCAGCTTGACTACAACTTAGGTTGTGTCGAGGAGACAAAATCGCAGCACACGATTAATGCCATTTTTTTTTTTTTTTTTTTTAAAAGAGTGTTATGTTCTGACCTTGATTGCATTGCGGTCAACGCAACCTAGTTTTTATACTTCATGCTGTCACAAGATGAAAACAAGGAAATGAACACTGTGAGATGTTTAAACCCACCAACCACAATGACCATGCACTCTCAGTTAGTGTTTTGTACATGGGGTTAGGTTGTTAGACTGAAAAAGATGTCAATCTTTCAAAGTACTCATCTGATCGTTAAAAAGTATCTACAAATAATGTTTGGCATATATATTTTTGTGTCACCAAAAAAGTCCATTCATTTAGTCTTTTAACTTTCCCTAGATGTAATTTAGTTCAACAGTAAACTGTATTAGTTTTCTGCCAGACTGCAGAAACAGCTACATTTTTCCCTCAGTGCTTTATTAAGTCACTGTGATCACATCATGTGTCAGAAAAAAAAAATCTTGGCATTGTAAAACGCCTACTTGAGTGGAGGAAAAAGTTGTGAAATAGGTTTTCCATTCGTGGCCCAGTTTCTCAGCAGGGACTTTTTCCAAAGAGTGTATAAGTAAGCTGAAACAGTCCTGGCCCTCAGGATTAACTATGTTGTTGGCATGTATCACTTGATGAAGTCCCACTGTTTACCACAGTTAAGACTTAATCAATCTCCAATTTGCCACTTACTTGGTATCCCCAGTGACAAAGTGCGACACATTCCAACGTGATCTTTTAAATAACATTACTTCCTGTCTCAAGTCAATGAGACAATAGTGCTGATACCACTGAATGGTTTGCTGTGGTTGACCAAACCACAAAGTAGGGGAACCCCACTGAGGAATGAATTGAAAGATAAAAAAAAAAAAGATTCATCAGCACCAAATGGAGATCAAACCATGCCATGCAACAAACTCTAAAGGGTAAATCATTTCTGAAGACATACAAAAGCAGGATTAATTCAGCTAAGATCATGTGATTGTGAGCCAACTTTTTCTGTGCATGCAATTCATAGCTTGACAAAGCACAATGACACATTTAGTTGCTACAATGTGTTTCCTTTTCATGCTAGAAAACATTTGGTTCAGCAAAATACAGCAAGCCTACATACAAAGCTGCTGGTCTAAGGCCACCAACATGGTAGTGACTTGAAATGCGTAAGAAATGGTGTGTTCAAAGAAGAAAGATCACTCCACACCATCAATGATACCTAACAATACAGAAGAATGCATTTAGAGTTTGCAAGTACAGTTTTGGCTACATTTGAATACAAAGCTTTAGCAGAGACACATATTTATCTTCGAAGGGGATTGGGGAGGAGGGGGTTGTCTGATTCAAAATGAAAATGGGAGGAAATTAATTCCAAATGGGACCCAGACTGCTACGGATAATTCAACTTGGCTGGTGTGTATACAGGATATCCATCATATGAACACACTTCTGTACGCTGGTTGACTTGTGTAACGAGGGAGGGTCTGTTTGGGGGAAGATGAGGGAGGAGAGGAGAAAGGGGTGGGAGGTGGTACTGCTTTCCAACATCAACACAGATGGAAATCATTTGTGTCTCAACAAGAGGACTGGTCCGCATTCTCCTTCAGCAAAGCCAAAGTGGGGCTTGCGACATCCACAGGATGCAACTGATGATGTGACTGGAATATTGGCTTCAAAACAGCAATTGCAGAAATCATTTGAGCTAAAACAGTTAGAGTAAAGAGATTTTTGTTAGTAAGTAACACTGTAAATTGCCACGGAAGTTCAGGTTAACAACTGTTCACAGTTATTACTAGCAGGCATTGACCTGGAGTTTTGATTTCTGGCAGTTTTGAAAGCCTGAGAGGCTTGGCAGTTGACCCACAGTCAGTAGTTCAGGGGAGGCTCTCATGGTAATGAAAGTGCTATCATCTATACAAATGCAAATCAGGTTAGTGGAGGGATTTTGACCCACTGATGATCCAGAGATTACACCTTTTTCTAAAAAGTACTAACTTGATTTTAAGAAACTAATAGATATTAGATCAAGCTTTATGCAATATAGCAGGGCTGGTGGGATTCATCAATAAAGATATGCGTTGGCACGTCGCAGTTAAGTAACACCAGGCCCCCACTGACTGCATGAGCAGCAGCTGCTTTGCTGAACTGATGCAGTGCACACGTGTGTAGTGTTCATACAGACAGTATTGCTGCTGCAGCACTGCCTCAGAACCGCCACTTCAGTCCTGGATTTCTACAAATAAAAGCCAGTACTCAACTGAACTGATCCATTCTCAACTGATTATGCCTCCATGCATCCCTTGTACTGTCAACAATGCATAGGCAGTGCTCGGCATGTTATGCCCTGTCAAGGCATGGATTCTTCTGGAAAACAAGCTGCAGCTAAAAAAAATTGTCTAAAAAATGACTTTTCAAGGGAGTACAACTGCTATGTATAGACACCCGAAGCTAAAGTATCCCAGAGCCACCAAACATTTTGTATGGATTAGAATATATGGAGCTCATATGATCTAGCCAAAATTAATATATATAAACACTTGAAGATCCACTTATTACTAAAAGTGTATGTCATATAAAAACTAAAGTAATGGTCAAAGTTGTAATATTGAATATTTAAGATGTGTTGATTGAGTCATATCGTCAGCTCGTGCACTGAGTAACATTACGAGTTAATGTTCCACCTTAAAAATCCCAGCAGTTGGCCCATTGAATGAAGTTATTTCAATCAGGAAAGACATGTTTTTTGGTTCGGAAGGAAAATATTTAACTACAAGTGCACATGAGAATGAAATGTGAAAAGTCTTTGTCGATTTGACCCGTTGGAGATGGTGAGCTATAAGGAGGGTGATGAAATCCGTAGCCAATTAGGGAACCCCCCCAAAACAGTGAAAAGTAAGAGAAGGACAACAAACCGTTTGACGAGAGGCAATCCTTACCTTACCAGGAGGCAACAGCCTACTAGCGAAACAAGCAAATAAAGATTAGGAGGGAATGCATTGCGAAGTAAAGATGAAACAAATTGAAACGAGGAGGCAGTGAAATGTGAATGAACAGATTAGATGACTTGCATGATTCTTGAAAGGGGGAGTTTAACCTTAATGAGAACATATGGTAGGGATGAGACTGGGACAACAGTTGGGGACTGCTGTCTAGAAGCATGGGATGTGAGAAAAGTATGGAAAAGGAAAGTAGCAAAGGGAGGCTTGGAGAGGTCTAACCACCGAAAAGGAGCCAGGGGTGAAATGCAGTGGCAGGTGAAAAGGTCATATGGCAGAGGGGAGGCTAGGGATGGGCATGAATCTGGAGGCCGTGGTGTCTATATGTTGAACGAAATAAAAGGTCAATAAAGACCAGCAGAAATGAAAGACCAACTTAATGTAATGCAAACAGAAGGCAAAGGTCCGGTGACCAAAAATAAATTAAAGTCAGCAGATTTAGCATGACAGCAACAGAAATTAAGGGTCTGAAGACCAAACTGAGATTAACATGACTGGTGCGAGGTCCTTATGACCTGGGCCTATGATTGGAGAAAATAATAAAAGATCAATAAGACCAAACATAAATAAAGGTCATGAGACTGAACAAAAATTAAGATCAAAAGACCAACTTAAATTAAATGTTGAAAGTAAAATAAGGTCCGGCGACAAAAAATAAATTAAAGTCAGCAGATTTAGCCTGACAGCAACAGAAATTAAGGGTCTGCTGACCAAACTGAGATTAACGTGACTGGTGCGAGGTCCTAATGACCTCTGCCTATGAGTGCGGAAAACAATAAAAGATCAATAACACTAAACATAAATAAAGGTCATGAGACCGAACAAAAATTAAGATCATAAGACCAACTCAAATTAAATGGTGAAAATAAAATAAGGTCCGACAACCAAAAATAAATTAAAGTCAGCAATTTTCAGCATGACAACAACAGAAATTAAGGGTCTGCTGACCAAACTGAGATTAACGTGACTGGTGCGAGGTCCTAATGACCTGGGCCTATGAGTGCAGAAAATAATAAAAGATCAAAAAGACCAAACATAAATAAAGGTCATTAGACCAAACATAAATAGAGGCCATTAGACCAAACAAAAATTAAGATCATAAGACCAACTCAAATAAAATGGTGAAAGTAAAATAGGGTCCGGCGACCAAAAAGAAATTAAGTCATCTTGACAAACAGAAATTATGGCCCAACGGCCGAAAAGAAATTACCGTGTATGAGCATGAGGTCCCGTAGACCTGGGTGCATAGCTGGAGTCCTAAGGACCATCAGTAGAAACAAATAAAAGGTCGGCAGGCCGAAACAAAATAAAAGGTCTCTTGACCAAACAGAAATTAAGGTTGGAAGACCAACTTAAATAAAATGGATAAATTAAAATAAGGTCCGGCGACCAAACATAAATTACGTCCGATATGACAAAACAGAAATTAAGTGGGTCCCTCTGACCAAAGAAAATTAAGTGTTGCATGGATGGCATTCTGAGGCGGTCCAATGACCTTGTTGTGGGTGCATGGCATGAGGTCCCACAGACTATGATGGAGCATTTGCATGAGGTCCAGAAGACCAGGGGAGATAGCGCATACAGCATGAGGTCTCAGGGCCATGATGGGGCATATGCATGAGGTCAGAAGACCGACGTTGATAGTGCATACGGGATGAGGGCCCACAGAACATGATAGAGCAAATACATGAGGTCCGAAGACCAAAGTTGCTAGTGCATACAGCATGATGTCCCATAAAACTTGATTGTGCATTGCGTGAGGTCCCGAAGACCATGTAAATGAGTGAGCAGATGATAAGGCGAACAAGGTTAAAAGAAATGAACCACTAAAATTGCATTAATGTTAATTAATCTTGAATAAATGAATATAGCAGAATATGTCCCAGGACCAGCAGATAGAGAATGTGATCATATAACCAAAATGGAATATTCATGGGTGGTGTATGATTGAGGTTTATAAAACGATAGGCGAGCAGATGGCGGATTAGCGGGTGTTCATGCATGCAGCATGTAGTTAGAGGGCCATGGATGACTGAGCAAAGGCATGACACAGGTAGAGCATGGGTATTGAGTATTAAATTTGGAGAGCAGAAATTTGATTTATGAATCGGAGCTAAAATGGAGCCATACCTAGCTCCCCCAAAAACCAGTGGGTACTTGCTACCCGCTCAAAATTCTGCCCTGTCAATTATCGTGGCAGTTGTAATTATGATGATTGACATAGGGTCACCAATGGCCAGAACAACTTGAAAAAGGTCAGGTGGCCATGCTACTGATTTTATTTGGGTGCTCACTGACTCATGATTGCGTTGTGTAATTTTATTCAGGGAAAGATAAAAGTGGCCTAAACCTCATTTTGTGGCTATATTGATGGGGTAATTATTTAATTTAAATAACACTTGTGTGGGGTGGATTTGGTTTGTCTGTTTGATCACAGAAACATGAAAGTGCATGCACAGAGATGGAAAAATGTTTATTTATTCGTTTTGAAGGTGTTGAAGATGAATCTGTCAAAGCCTTTGTTTCAATAGCTTGACTTACAATGTGTGAGATGAGGACAGAGTAGCCTACTACAAAATAAAACATGTCAGTTATTTTACAGAACTCCGCTGTAGTGCTTTACGCTTTTTAAGCCTTTCCCTGTCTATGCACCTTTCCTCTTCAGCTGCGACTATCGCTCCATTTTTCAATCATGTAAGTTACTACAGGTGAGGGAGGAGGGAGGAGGGGGCATGGATGCAACGTATGTGTCTCACACACATTCATTCATTTTCTCAGCCCTCCTATCAGCTTATCTGGGGTGTGCCCCGCCTCTAACCTTGGACATGTTAATTCATCTAATTACGTCCGATTAAAATGTAACATTAACAACTCTGCGTAGGGTTGGACTCGATTTCAATTTCGATTTTATTAAGACTTCGTTTTCAAGCCTTAAAGGCCAAGATCTAACTCTAAGCGGTCTGTTGTTGACTTGTCTGTTTTAAATTTAACACTGGACCACAGTTTAAAATGTAGTTTATATTCATTAATGAACTCTGCCATGGCCTGTTTTAACGATGGACCGCTAATATCCGTCATAAAAAATGTTGAAATTGCAATAGCCTTATTAAATTTTAAACAATAGTATACACTGTAAATCAGAATTGCTGTTGCTGCTCTAAGATACCAGATTTACAGTGACGGTAATTAGGCTACAACATTTAGATATATATTACATTACTGTACAATCGTCTCATCATCACTTTATGCGCCAAATGCAGGTACACAGGAATTTGACTTGGCAATCAGCGCTAAAAAAGCTATGACAAACAGAAAACAGACATACACAAAACAGACAATCCAAACAGTTTTAACATTTTATTTATTTTTTATCTTTTTCGGGCGGGTGGTGGTGGTGATGGTGGTGATGTGCCAGAAGGAGCTGGGGACATTCATCCGGCTCTCTCACCACTCACTGACTGGAAAATACGTGTTTTCTTTATATTAGCGATTATATTCAAAACCGTTAAACAGAGATGAATAAATAACCTAATCAAATACAGTGCTGGTGTTAAGTAGTCTAATTATTTTGGTATTTTTTTAATGAATGAGATGAACACAGAACATGAATTAACAGTATCATGGCTAAGATCCTAACAATGATCTTTATTGGGAAATGCAGCCATTTCAGCATTGTTGCAACCCTCCCCCACCCCATTCACCCCTGGCCATCGAATGAATGAGATGAGGCTGCCTGTTACCTTCAGAATGGAAGTAGTAATGATTCAGTTACAGGTGAGAACAGTGAAAGTGTTCAATAAAATACCAAAGATTTCTATGAGGTTTTCGCAGCAGTATTAAAACACCATTACTGCAAGTGAAACATGAGACTCTTCATAAAGTTTATATATGTAATGTTTTAGTTTTTTGTGTGTGTGGATCTCTTTTTATCTGCTTTAACACTACCTGATGCTGCAGAAGAATAAATGAAAGTTAAAAACTATGATACTGTGTATAAAGAAACACACTATTTTTTCAATTTCACAATTGGTGTCGCTCGCAGGGTGCGGCGGACCTGCGCTGCGCCTCCGTTTTGACGACGTAATTAGATGAATTAACATGTCCAAGGTTAGAGGCGGGGCACACCCCAGATCAGCTGATAGGAGGGCTGAGAAAATGAATGAATGCGTGTGAGACACACACGTTGCACGCATGCCCCCTCCTCCCTCCTCCCTCACCTGTAGTAACTTAAATGATGAAAAAATGGAGCAACAGTCGCAGCTGAAGGGGAAAGGTGCGTAGACAGGGAGAGGCTTAAAAAGCGTAAAGCACTACAGCGAAGTGCTGTAAAATAACTGACATGTTTTATTTTGTAGTAGGCTACTCTGTCCTCATCTCACACATTGTAAGTCAAGCTATTGAAACAAAGGCTTTGAAAGATTCATCTTCAACACCTTCAAAATGAATAAATAAACATTTTTCCATCTCTGTGCATGCACTTTCATGTTTCTGAGATCAAACAGACAAACCAAATCCACCCCACACAAGTGTTATTTAAATTAAATAATTACCCCATCAATATAGCCACAAAATGAAGTTTAGGCCACTTTTATCTTTCCCTGAATAAAATTACACAATGCAATCATGAGTCAGTGAGCACCCAGTGCCCCCGCCCTGCTCAGCAGGCATCTTAGAGCAGCCACCTCTGACAGCAATTTACAGTATACTGTTGTTTAAATTTTGATAAGGCTATTGCAATTTTCAACATTTTTTATGACGGATATTAGCTGTCCATCATTAAAACAGGCCATGGCAGAGTTCATTTATGAATATAAACTACGTTTTAAACTGTGATCCAGTGTTAAATTTAAAACAGACAAGTCAACAACAGACCGCTTAGAATTAGATCTTGGCCTTTGGGGCTTGAAAACGAAGTCTTATTAAAATCGAAATTGAAATCGAGTCCAACCCTACGCAGAGTTGTTAATGTTACATTTTCTTAATTTTCTTTCTTTATGTGGCTGGTTATGTGACTTACAGTATCCTACAGAAGCATTCGCTGCAGTACATGTGAACTGCGACTTGAATATTTGTGTATGTTTATGAATTAGTGGTGAATCTGGTGACGGAAGCACCACATTCATTGATAAAATGACACAAGCGATGGGAAGGGGGACAATTTGTATTTAGATGCCCCCCCTCAACTCGAGCACTAGCGACAAGTTTGAGTAGACTGATATATTTAATTTATTCTCTAACAGGATGTAAACATTTCTGTGACTTCCTGTATATTCTGCTTTGAAGACTGCTGAAAACTGTTAGATTCATGGACAGCGCCACTCTTCATTGCAACTGACATTGTGGTCGAAGTTGGAATTGTCTCTAAACCCTTTTAGCAGTATTCAAGCTCTCTGCTGCCACCCGGCGGCTACAGTTGCCAAGTGCACCCCCCCTCCACTCCTCACGTATCATGCTTCACGCTTTGCGTGAGAAAAGTGGCCAAGTTAGTCTGTTACCCACTGTACTTGCTGAGCTCAAATGAGGTGACGACTATTATACATGGCCTTAAAGTGCGTGAAAACAGGAAAAGATCGGGCTGATTAGAGGCTGCCCTGTATACTGCTCTGCATGACAGGATTGAGGCATGTTCCGGGCCCTATTCATGGATGACATTGTGAATGGTGAATCTGTGATGGATATAATTATGAAGGGCAGCTCGAATTTAGTTAGACTATTTACAACTGGAAACTGTGATAACCAGAACAGTGTGCATGTCACTGAACTGCAGACAGACTGGAAACATGACAATTAAAATAGCGCAAGGATTGAAGAAACGCCAGAGTGAGCCAGATGATTGAGCCCCAGCCGTCAAGACCACGATGAGTGTCAGAATGGTGGTTCAAAACATTGTCACTACTAGGTGAAATAAATCTCACTAAATAAAAGCCCTGCAGGAGCAGACTTACTGACCCTTTTTTAATGTGTATGATAATGGTGGAGGGAGCCCGTGCCAATGGCTGCTTCTGTATTACTCTAAATATAATGATGATAATAATAATAATCATAACCATAATCATAATAATAATGATAATATATTGTATTTAGAGGTGCCTTCAAGACACCCAAGGTCACTTACACAGCATGGACGAAAAGATCAGTGCGCATCATTAAAACGAAATATCCACATCGGAACAATTATAGGCTAGAGCACAGTGTCCAGATAGAGTGAATATGCCAATTTTCAAATAATTAGATACAGGTGATGATCCAGGCGGCCCAGTTCTAAATAAGATAAATGACAAGAATCAGGCGGATGGAGGAATGGTACTGAAATAGAGGCCACCATACATATCCTTTGAGTATTTTTCTTTTTCTTTTTATTTTTTTTATTAATGCCACCTTTATGAGAGCACGTGCATGCTGATGACACGCATGCGAACTCTGCTGTGTTTCCTGAAAGAAAGGGAATGCAAATAAATATGAATGCTGCAATGCGGCATATTTAATTGATTGTGCTCGAGGTATATCCTCGGTCACCTGAAAAACCCGCACAGCCCCACTGAAGGATCGCTGAAGGGCTTAGATTGAAATGATACAGGAAGTGTGGTAAGATAATGGCATGATGCGCACATGAGTTTATTTATTTTATGAATGAAGACGAAGAGGAAAAAGTGTGCCTGCTTAATATGCTCACTTTGATGAAACCCAGTGAGGTGAAAATAGAGGCCAGCTGCTATTACAGCATTACGGTAATTGTTTTCCCATTTAAACGGGGTGACGAGATAATTAAATAAAACACTTCATATTAATGATGCAGTGACAATATTGTGTGCAGCATTGAATGGAGTAGTAGGCTGATCATATGAGACACACTTAACAGTGAGGGAGGCTGATGATCGGATGGCTTCAACCGCCGGCTCTCTTGCCGTGAGGGATTCTGGAGCTCTGGGGCTGGAAAGGCTGGAGACAGAATGAAGCACTGGTTCGGGGTGGACGCCAGCTGTGATTGGAGACTGGCTGGCTGAGAGTGGTTGCCGCTGCATGAGGAGGCCCGCGTTGATGATGGCGATGACGAGGTGGAGGTGACGCATGTCCAGGGACTGAAGCAAGGTGTGCGTGGAAGCTTGGCCAGAGCAACGGGGGACGGCGTGTGGCGATCCGGGTGTACGTAACGTGTCCCGGAGAAACAAATCATGTGCGTGTAGTTTGGGCCCACATCTTGAATCCGTACGTGACACTGAGCTCGAGACTAAAGAAACGTTTACAATAACGTTAACAATATGACTTATAGACAGGTAAAATTGCCTGAACTGGAGGACGTGATAAATAAGAGATGATTCCGCTGCTGCTGAGGAAACGCACGAGGCTGTACAAACCGCAATAGACTGCAGGAAAAAGGTAAGGTGAGCAATTGTCTGCGGCGATTCTGCCTAGAATGACAGCTGAAAACAGCAGAGGAGAGAACAGATTTAAAATCTCGTAGTGACAACCTGATTGGCTGCTGGAGGTTGTAGCTAATTATGATAGGACAGCTAGAAGAGTGCATGCCTGGAGGCAGCTGATTGGAGGAAGCAGTGAGAGTGAGAGAGAAGGAATTGTGAATAAAAGAGCACAGAGAGGTCTTCCTGATTGAATTTATGCTGAGCTTCATTTTTTCTCCAACTCCAGCTACTGTGAGAGGCAGCAAAACATCATTTCATTTTATAGTTATAGTTAACCAATAAAACTCTCCACAGTATGAACAGTCGCTTCTCCCTCAAAACCAGCCACAACTCAGCCCTGAGCAGAGTGACCGCCCGCTACAGATCAATCAACAGACTGCAATGTTCACAACTCTGCCTTTTAGTACTCCCCAACAGAGGGGTGACCATAAATGGTAACGGTTAGGAACGGTTCCATCTGTACGGATGCACCGATCCGATATCTGGTTCAAATATCGGCCCCGATATCATCAAAATAGGTGGATTGGGTATCGGAAAATGCAACCTATACCTTAGGCAATTCTTTCCCTTGAAATTTATTGCGACGTGAGCTACGTCATACGTCATTTAGTGAAGGAGAGAATCTGCTGTGTTGAGGTATTTCACGCTATATAAATAGTTCATCATTGCATTAATCTGTTTTATCTTGTTTCATTTTATATTAAGAAAGAACTGTGTAGTCATTAATGTCCGATGCCTCTAGTCTTTTCTGTTCTACATGTAAAGGTATATAGCTTTTTAGGTCAACCATGGTATCAGATCAGTATCGGGTATCAGCTGATACTCAAAGCAACAGCATCGGGATCGGTATCAAAACTGAAAAAGCTGGATCGGTGCATCTCTATACTATCCACAACTTTTCACAGTGGAAACGGGCAAAAAGCGTAGTTGCTATGATATACAGAGATAAAATGAATGTGTCACAGCAATTGTTTTGAGGTCGTCATTTATTGATAAGGCGACTGACTAATACAAACTGTTATTATTATCATTAATATTACTAATATTACTAATCTTAAAATATGCCAATATTATCATCATTTTTAAAAGAAGATTATTGAATAAATTACTTTAATGAGACAAGTTTTTGATATTTATTTTTGTATAACTGATAAATCAGTTGTTGACTAATAAAAATAACTCATACTCATAAAATGTAACTGGAATAGCTTTGCCTTATGTAAGTAAGTGTTCTATGGTGAATTACCTTGTATGCCACTTGCAATGGTCAATTGTGTTATAAAAAGAGAAACTAGAAACAGAACAGTTTATTTAAAACATGTGTGAACTTTCCAGTGAGGGTCAGTAAATTGTTTTATAAATCAGTGTGTGTTGTGTTTCAGTGTTGCTGCACAAGTTCCTCTATGTGACCTCTCGCTCATTTACAGTACAATGAGTTGGTTTCATTATATGGACATGGCCCTCCTTCACTTTCAAAGCTTTTCCAGAGCTGTGGACCACCAGCTCCTGCTGGCTCCTATCAGCTCCTGCTGACCCAGATTTACACCTCATTGTGAGGTGAGAGAAATGCAGAAAACACCCAACCCAATCTCTTATTTTTTTTAGCACAGCCAGCAAGCTGGCACACCTGCCAATAACGGCACTCCAGTAAATGCACTTTTCCTGCAAAATACACACACATTCACACTTAACGTGCTGGCCTGAGGCAGAAGGGATGGCCTGAGTGATGGAGGGGAAGTGAAAAATGTAGTTTAAAAAGAGAGCTGGGAGAAAGGTTTTGTTTTGTTGGAGGGAACACTAGCATGGGTGCTTCATGTATTAACAGAGAGGTGGAAGGTCTCATGTCAAGAGTGTGTGCTGGCTAATCAGATGCCATCCAGATTTAGTTCCCTCCCTTGCTTTCAGTAGTGCTACTGGACAGCTGCCACTGTTACAACTACTATCATGTATGCTGCATTTGCTGTCAAAAGACTCCAACTGAACACAGAGAGTCCTGACACGTCTAATGTCTGTGTATAAGAATAGATCACACACCCATCACACAGTTGCTTTTTCCCATTAGATGCGTCATCTGAGAGATTTTTACGTGCAAACACGGTGAAGACTAACTTAAGCCCATTTAACACATAGAACGCACTGTAGGGCTGCTACGAAGTCCTTTCTTAACACTACCTTTGCATTTTTACACAGAGCCAATCAATAGTGGCATCGTGCTGCTCCATTGTGAGATTTTAGACAGCATGCTGGCAAAAGAGGCGTGACATGTAAAAGTGCTGACACACCAAACCAACATCAAAGAACTAGTGGCAACGAATGCCAACTGTTACGTTGTCTCACATGGCCTCACATGGCCTCACATCGCCCTGTGTCAGTTGAACACCCTACAAAGACTACATCCAACAGCCAACTAGCACATACGTTCTGCGCCTGAGAGGAAATAACTCACAAAGGGAAATCGGAAGTCTGAGGAATGCATGAGATAAACAAAGTAGTGGTTGCCTGTTATAAACCAAAAAGAAGAAGAAGAAGAAAAAGCTTTTTCAAAGAGAGTGGTACATTCTGGTGGCCGAGGGGTTTCCTATCTGTGCAGCCGAGCACTGCAGAACCTCCATGGACTATTACATCCAGACGATCCCGGTGTTTCCTCCACAGGCTCCACTTCACTCAGCTGCCCGGCAAACCCGCTGCTTCTCCCCACTTTAATCTGAATAACAAACCGGGGCCTCGGTGCTCTGGTTGGATCCAAACAGAGCGATGGGGCTAGCTGGGAGGCTAGTGGAGGCTAACTGGCTGTGCTTCCCTCCAGTCATGCCATTGCGATGGATTCAGAGTTTGTAGTGACGCCAATTATATTCCACTTTGTTAGTTCACTGCACGGACTATTTAACCTGGCAACAACTGCAGCCGGCTCAAATGTGATTGGTCAATATAATGCAGACTACAAACAGTCTACAACTGGAAACCAGGGCTCTTCCGCTCTTCTTCCGGAGGCAAGATCTCCGGGGATGTATATATATGTATATCTGTATATAGTAGGGGTGTACCATATGGACAAAAAATAATATCTCGATATTTTGGGGGATTTTGACGATAACAATAATTAGACGATATTCTTTTAAATATGTGTTTTTAACAGCCTGAGTAATAGCTCATTAATTGTTTCACATGGATGATATTAATGGACACAATGTTTTAAAGGAACATTAACATTTCTTGCTGCTTTTTTACTTGCTTGCTCTGTTTGACTCTGGTGACAGCCTTTTGTGGCGTCAATTCTGGGTCCATTTGCAATTATTCAGATAGACGTTTGTCCCGCAGACAGCGCCGCAGACAGTGCAGCGCTGTAATGAAACTGTCGGCCGTCTCGTCCATTTCTTGATGCCGGTGATTAAACTTTGCTCTCTCAAAGATCACATTCCTGCGATTCTCTTCTGCTTGCGTCTCCAATCCAGAAGCAATACAGAATCTGTCGAAGCGTTTAATCCATATAGGCCGGTCTTCAGCCTTGAAGGTGAACTTTTCCGACTTGAAACTGTGCCAGGTTGCCGCTTCGTTCAGCTAACTGTGGCTAGGTTAGGTAGCCACAGGTAGATGGAACTTTCCCGCCCTAAAACTAGACACTTTTGCGTATCGCTATATGCAGACACAAGGTCTGTTCGAAACCGCATACTTACCTACTACTCATACTAACTCTTTGAGTATGTAGTGTGTTTACACTGCGCAGTATGCAATTTTGAGTATGCGAGAAGTTCCCAGATCCATACTAGATTCGCCAGAAATGTTGAGTATACAAAATGAGCTTACTACTCACACTCAAATTACCCACGATGCAATGTAATGTGACGTCATCGATCATCAATTCCTTGCCGCGAACAGGACAAAAGAAAAAAGGAGTTATTTATTTATTTATATTTATTACTACTGTATATCATAACTTATGAAACTTTATGAAATCATTCAATTCACAACAACTTTGTTGTTCAATGATGTACATTTTTCCCTCCAATTTTCAGGCTGTGAGGTATGTTATATTGCGTTGTATATTATGATTAGATTTATAGTTGATTAAAAAGGAAATTTAGATCTGAGAAGAATCCCAAGTCGATTGCGAGCATGATGTACTGAAGACGGCGGGCCGATCTTTGTCTCAGAGCTGAAAAGACTTTCCAGTAAGGCATTTTGAACGGTCAAATTCCGTTAACGGGACGAGATCGGTCAAAACGGCGGTTTCAAGCTAGCTACATCAAGGGTAGGTTCGCCTCCCGTTTTCAAAATAAAAGCACAAATTTTATCGTTATGGTTTTCTGTATAAAGAAGGGCATCGGGTGTTTTATTTTGTGAAAATAACCGGAAGTGCGTTGCTCACTACGACCAGCTTGAGTAGCGCCGAAATCTCCGAGATTGTCCGAATAAAATTGTAAACAGTTGGTATTTGGTCAGATTTTCAACACGTTGTGGATCTAAACGGCTACTTTCTCGCCTAAAAATGTTTCAAATGTTGCTAAAGTTATATATTTACAGAGTTTAGAGCTTAAGGGAAATCAGCTGTAGGCCGGCTGATTTCGGCTCGGGCAGGAGCGAAATGCATTGTGGGTTATCATGTAGTATTCTACAGTGTAAACGGTCTGCATACTGTCTGTTGATTGAGTATGTAGTATGTAGTATGGCAGTATGCAGTATGGCAGTATGTAGTATGTAGTATGGCAGTATGCAGTATGGCAGTATGTAGTATGTAGTATGCGGTTTCGAACACAGCATAAGTCATTAGTACTGTCGCTCGCGTCTGACTTTACTTCTGACACCATGTTCAGTTATTTATTGGTACAACCACAAACCACTCATGAACCACGCAGGCTTCAGGTACTTGAGCAACCCTTTTATTGTTCCCCTGCAACACAATACAGCATCACCTTAGTTCCCACCTGGCAGGCTGGGACCTGTCACTACAGTTGACCCACGTCTTCCGAAGCTGCTGGAGCATCCGTGGGCAGTGTTGTCATGTTGTCTCGCTAATGTTTGTTTAGCAGCAGGCTAACCTGCCGGGAAGGTGCCAGTGAGAGATCATGTGACCACTTAGGTATACTGCAACACTTGTTCAGTGAATGTGTGCGGTTTCAACCTGGTTTCAACGTGTGTTTTCAGCTGTCATTTGCATACTCGATAACGTAAATTTGCACATCGTTAAAACAACAATGACGATATTATCGTTAACAATATGTATTGCCCACCCCTAGTATATAGAGACTATGCGGCGGCTAACATTCCGCTAGCCTCCCAGCCAGCCCTGGCTAGAGAGAGTGATCTCTCTCACCTACAAGCTCCGCCGCCGAGCCAACATGCTCAATCGGCTGAAAAGCCGCCGACGGGTGTCCGACTAGTGCCAACCATACTGCAAAACTAGGGCAACAGATGCTCACCAACGGCCCGACATTGGCCGACGGCCAACCGTCCCTGACACACCAAGTCAACAGTCAGCTGTCATTCAGTGTTGGGCTGTCGGTGAGCATCTGTCACCCTAGTCAGTGAGGTGTGTCATGCACCATGCACCAGCTTTTTTTTTTTTTTGGCTAATTCAGCATATTGATGGTTGATAACATTAGAGAAAATGAATTTACTGTGTTAGTCTAACTAAAACCAATAATGCGTGTAAGCATGTTAGTATGACTGAAATCACACTAAATCGAATTTCAGACTAACTCACCCAGATAATGCAATTGGGAATAGAATTACTCTGCATGTATAAAGTAAAACTCAAACAACAGACTTAAACTGGTCTGGGTGCTCTGCACACGCTCCACAGTTTCCGCCGCAGGCTTTGACCCGGAACTCGACAGCATTAAATGCATAACAGAAGAAGAAGTCAGTAACAATAGAAAGAAAAATCTAGATCCAGAGCTGTGCATTTTCGGACGGATGAAATGTACAGAGCTATAAAGTTGTCCACCATGGTACTAGTTTACGGCTAGCTAACTGTAGCTAACTTGTTTGTAAATTGTTTGGTCTGTGACGTAATAGGTCAACCAGAAAAAGGTCCAATAATAAGCTGAAAGGGGGCATATTGCCACCTATCATATTAGAGTTGGACATAGTTCAGTGAATAAATGGATTCCCCTCCCATGCTTGTATACTGGGTCAAGGACAGTAGTCCAATTAAATGGCCTAGTCGAGTTGTAACCGTAGCTCCACTTAAGTGTGCATGTAAATGTACTGACCTTAGCTTGAGCTCAAACTTTGAAGACTGCATTGGGGAAGTAATATGTGCACATAGGTATCTGTCCACATTTTGTCCCATCTGTCCTTTCTATGCTTGTTTTACTGCAGGGTTCTAAAGGTTTAACAAGCATCATATTCTGGAATACTGTGCTTGAATAGATAGGGTGCTTGGAAATAAGAGGGGCAGGTCAAGAAAATTAAAGGAGTATTCCCCTCATGAATATTTACCAACCACCTGACCTTGAGCATGACACTTAACCTCCAGTTCCACAGCTGAAGAGGGGACCAGAGACCAGCAGTAGAAGACTGTGATTGCACTCTGTGGCTACCAGATGTGAATGTATATAACTGTGAAGCAGGGTGGTGTTGGAAAAGAGCAGAGACCTAAGCAACATCCTCCTCCGGATGAATAAAACTTTAAGTAAATCCTTGTCTTGGTGGAACTGAAGATCTGGACAACACTTTATAAAGTTTTTATTGTCCTTCAAATTGAGGTATTTGGTATCCGGGGAATCTACAGAATGTATAATCTGAACAAACTATTTTGCCTTTTACTGTCAGAAACTTCTTTTTCTTTTCTCAAATGCAAAACAACATACCTTCATTGGCCTGCCTGTACCTTTCTTGAAGAGTACACTTTTGTACCAAAGCATTTACCTTGTGTATTGGTGTTCCCATAGAAATGCATGAATGCTTGAATAAATACGAAGAATACTAAAGGCTTTCATTATCACCATCCGTTTGAATTATATTAACTTAGGCCAGTTTGGTATGGACTGCTTTCAAAACTATACCCATGAGCCTTGGCTGTCGTTGCTATGGAGTGAAAGCATGCCCCCAGGAAAACAACTCAGCCTTGCAGCAAATGTTTCCCAGTGGCCAGTTGCAGTATTGCAGCAAAAAAGTCCCCTGTGGCCCAAAGAGCATTTACTCCAGTGGCCACCATTATGAAAGAGAGTCCTGGCGACACCTCCACCTTCAAACAGGGTCAATTATGCATGTAACTCTTTCAATTAATAACTTTTGAGCCATGCAGTGCGCTAGCTAATTTTAGCATGCATGACCAGACAAAAATATTCTCTGCTGTCAACCAGTTAAAGGTTATTCATTGACACCCCTAGTTGACATCATTATTACAAACTAAACACCTTATATTGATAGTCTGACAGAGAGTTTTTAGGGTATTTGTCACATTTCAGCATATTAGTTGACATTCAACAATTGCACTGTTTTGCTTTGTCTGTAGATGTTTATCTGTAGAGCAGTGCTTCCCAACTAGTCCAGCCATGGGTTCCAGATTTCTCCTCAGTCATCAGTTCCAGGTCCACACAGTTTAATATATTTAGCATCATACTTATGTTTGGACATGTTGGGCATGTTTTGGACATGTTGGACATGTAGTTTTCTGTCTCTATTAAGTAGCTGTTCATTATTCACTTACTCTACATCAGGAAATGGCACTTCAAAATAAAAGCTCTGTGCTGAAAATTCACTCCACCTAAAAATAAAGGTTGATTTTGCAAGTCACTTGCTGTCCATTGACAATGGACTCGCAGCCCACTTTTGAACTGCGACCCACCAGTAGGAAACCACTGCCCTAGACTAGAAGTTGGAATTTAGCTACATATTCTCAAAATAATGTGGTCGAACTATAACTATTCACCGAATCTATGCTGCATAGGTTGAGGGAGTAGTTCAAGTTCAACTAAATTATTATAACATGTAAGTATATTCCTTGATTGTCACTAACACTCTATAGATAATCTGTTAAATATCTAAAGCAAAACAGTTCATTTGTCAAATCTCTAAATATAAACTGTTGAAATGTTAGGTTTACTCTATAAACTATCTGTAGGCGGACTTTCCAAAGAAAGTGTGTAAAAACAATTTCAAAATACATCACATATGCAAATGTTGTCATTCATCCGCACAAAACTGACCAAGTCACCAGCTAGGAGTCAAACTGGTTCAATTCAGCATTGCTCACCATCATATAAAATGTAAAAACTCTGTTCGAATTGGCAGCAGTTGGAAACATGTTCTTCCACATTGGGTAATTTGCCAAGAATCATTGGAAATGCAGTTTTTTCTCTTTCCAAAATCTCTCTTAAAGCAGTGGCTTTCTTGTGTCCACTCAATTTATCCATTCTGTCCCACAGACACAGTGGCAGAAACATTTATTCAGGTCCTCCTACGCAAAGCAAAAATTGATACTTGGCATTTATGTTTGGATGTGAGTCTCAGGCCAGGGCAGAAGCAGCAGACAAACTTCCCACTCAAAGTTGTCCAAACCAAAGTCAGGACTTCTTTACCACCACCTAATTACACATTATGACTGAGGAATTCTGACATTTCTGATATGCATCCATGCACATGACCTACTCATGCTGGTGTTCTTATGCTTGTAGCAGTACTTCCTCTAGAAATGCATTCTTGTCAGGGAGGAACAGCATTTGGTCTGTGACGGCACATGAAAACCTCCTCGAGTCTCTTATTGTAATTCCTTTTTCTGAGTTAGGAGTTCCATCAAGTGTAAAATTAAATGGATACAGTATACATACTGTCACAATTTTGAAAAGAATAAATCTCAAGAAAACTCAAAAAGGCAGATACAAGTAGCACAGGTGGAAGTAAGTCACACATATGCAAGTCATGAGCAAGTCTCAAGTCATAACCTTCAAGTCTCAAGCACGTCCTAAGTCACTGTGTTAAAAATCAAGCAAGTCAAGTCAAGTCCCCGGTAAAGGGGTTTTTTTGGGGAGTTTTTCCTTATCCGCTGTGAGGGTCCAAAGGACAGAGGGATGTCGTCTGCTGTAAAGCCCTGTGAGGCAAATTGTATTTGTGATATTGGGCTTTATAAATAAAATTGAATTGAATTGAAAGTCAAGTCCAGGCTTTAAGTCAAGCAAGTTGAATCAAGTCATTGGTCAGTTCAAGCAAGTCACATGTCAAGTCATACTCATACTCATGAAGATAATGTAACATAAGCTGCACCCTGTGGTGGAATGTAACAAATACATATACTCAAGTACTGTAAATAAATCTGAGTCTTTTCTTCTAATGCCACCATCTACCTGTAGTCCACTACATTTATCTGACAACATCAGTTATGCGTTACTTTACAAATTAAGATTTTGCACTTGAAACATATGACAATAAACAAGTAAAGTTGGAACTATGAGTCAATTATTGAATTGACAGAAAATAAATTTGCCACTATTTTTATAATCATCTAAGTGTAATGCACAAATGTGATTATTATTTTTGCTGCTTTTGCTTTTTATTATTTTATAATTAATTTTTGTGTTGAGGTTTGAATTGTTGGTTGGACAAAACAAACATGAAGGTGTCACTTCGGGCTCTGGGTAAGTGTGATGCTATCTCTCACTATTTCCAGAATTTAAAAAAAACAACTATCAATTAATTAATGGAGAATATACTCAGCAGATAAACCCATAATGAAAATAATTATTAGTTAAAAGTTCAAAATCAGCAATAAAATCATACTTTTACATTAATGCATGAGTCAGAATCATCTAATGAGATCATATATAGTAGCAGACTTACAACAGTCACAGGGGACATTGTTACAGTACTTTAACTTGTAATACTATCAGTACATTTTACTGATTATACTTAGACACTTTTACTTAAGTAATGTTTTAAATGCAGGAATGTGACTTGTAATAGAGTATTTTTACTGGGTGGTATGAGTTAATTTTACTAGAGTAAAGGATTTAAATACTTCCTCTTCTGCTCCAAGCCTTCTGGTCATTGTGAAAGACCACTCACATAACATACCTGCTGCTATGAGAGAGCAGGTGAGATGAGAACAGGCTGTTAAAATCTCCGAACATGGGGTGTCGGTGGCTTAGTGGATAGAGCAGGCGCCCCATGTACAAGGCTGTTGCCGCAGGGACCCGGGTTCGACTCCAGCCTGTGGCCATTTCCTGCATGTCTCTCCCCCCTTCACATTTGCCTGTCCTGTCAATTAAAGGCTAAAATGCCCAAAAAATATCTTTAAAAAAATAAAAAATCCCCAAACATGAGCAGAGTAAGAACAGGAGGCCAAGAGAAAAGTCACTGGAGAAATTATTTCATAGCACGCTGATGCATGCGGCAAGTGCACATACACACACTGACAGATAATGAACGTATGTTGGGACAGCAGGCAGGAACAGTGTTTGTGCACTGTGGCAGAATCAAAACATAGTACAAATAAGAGGAGAACCTGAGCATATAAAGCTAGCAGCGCATGTATCAGCTCTCACAGTGGTGACTATGTGTGTGTAATGTCCTGGAGCTGACAGTCAGTACGTTTACATGGACAGTTGAATTCCACTTTTAATTGGAATGAAAGGCCATTCCGATTAAAAGTGGTCATGTAAACGGTCATTCTGATTGAAATATGGTAATTCCGATTGAAAATTAAATCCGATTAAAGGGGTTGGTTTATTCCGTTTGTCATTCCGAATGAAAGAAATTTGTGTGCATGTATACACTCATTCCTCTTTAAATTCATTCCGGTCTTTCTGCGCATGCTCGTTTCCTTGCCCTTCTGGAGCGATGACGTATATAGCGCGCATAGCAACGGGCTGCATAGCAACGGGCTGAGATAGAGCAGTCGCTCTCGTTGCACTCACCGGTTTCCGTTCGCCTCAGCACGGTCTTCTATCTCCCTTCTCCTCCTCAACAGAAGAAGCATTAGCAGAACAAGATTGCTGTCGTACTGCTGCTTCAAGAATATAAGCAAAACACGCCAGAAAAAAAGCACTAAGAACAGCGTCGTCAAGCATCTTGTTTTCCGGAGCGAGCTACAGTGTTTTCTTCTGGTATAGGTAAATACGTAACATCCGCCCCGCCCCCTATCCAATCAGAAACCTTCCCTGCCCCAAACCTTGTGCAGACCTGAATAAAGGCGATTGAACTGATCTCCCGTGTAAACCCTCATTCGGAATGAATATTTCCCATGTAAACTGGTGGAAAAACTTTAATTCCGAATGATTTCATTCAGATTTATTTCATTCCGAATGAAAAGTCGTCATGTAACCGTAGCCAGTGTGTCGCTGGTTGCAAAGCACGTTCACCACGAAACGAGTTATTAAAAACCTAATTCACATGTATCATGCAGAACTGAATAAAACAGCAGGCAGACAGCTTTTGTTTTAGCTTGTTTTATCACCTCTATTAGCCAGGCTATTATGCTAAACAGCTGTGGTGTTAAATCTCTGCTGTTGTTTGTTCGCTTACTTTGCTCGTCTGGGAGCCCAGCCCCAACACAGAGAGCAGAGGAGAGGCAGTAGAATGATTATTAATTACCCCAAAAAGTTAAAAAGTACTGATAAAAGAACATTGGAGCTTATCAATATTCACCGGGTCTGTTTTGTTGAAGTCATCCCACACATCCCTAGATACTATTAACGCTAGCAAGCTAGTGCTAAGACTAACAGACATTAACATCCCACACTTTAATGGCGAATTTTACAATTCTTTCATGTACCTTTTTCGGTGGGCTTTTTCCTTCTTTTTCCACACTTTTTCTGTTGATGAATGTCTTGTCCACATTCCTTAATGCTTTGTGTCTGTGATGACGTCACCTCTCACTTTTTTTTATTTTATGGACTTATACGTTTTTTTTGGCGTACGGCCTAAATTGATCCACCAGATCAGAGAAGAGCAGCTGCTGTGAGTGGATGCAAACTTTTGGACCCAGCAGAATGAACAGTTAAGTTTCACTTTCAATGCACCTGACGTTGTGCTGCTGTGCCTCTGCCCCAAGTGCACTCTGCACTCTGAGTGTGTGGTGCTATAAGTAACTGAACATAGACATTATATTCCAGTAGGACTCCTAATGAACGGTCCAGCTCCAAAAATAGAAAATCTATTTGTGGTGGCAGATGTTTTAATTGTGTCCGGCCGCCACAAATAAATTCATGTGTTGGAAACCCTTTGTATCATCCTTCTGTGGTTTCACACCAAACACACAAGAGACAGGACGTAAATTGAGTGCCAGCATATTATCTTACAAAGCAACTAGATTGCCAAGATCTATTTGCAAGATGTCACCGCAGATGGTCACCTTTGTGCGTTGGTGTGCTGTGTTCTGTCTTTTTTGTTTGTTAATTCAGCAGGGTCTCTCACACATGCATGTGTTTGTGGCGAGCCACCACGATCAAAACATCCGCCTGTGTGGTGGCTCGCCACAATCAAAACATCTGCTGCCACAAATAGATTTTCTATTTTTGGCGGTGGACCGTCTATCAGGTTGAAATACACGTGCCGTTCAGTTATTTATTAATTTTTAGCACAGACTGGGCACTTGTCACAGAAGGATCAGCAGAACGTCAGTCATATTGAAAGTGAAACTAAGTTGTTTATTCTGCGGGTCTAACTCACCCCTGCAGCAGCTGCTCTATTGATCTGATTTGATCAGATCAGCTCTGAATGAATCAACAAATCAGTTGTCCACCCCACGACTCACAAAGTGCAGCTGTGGAAAAAAAACAACTCTGCGTTTAAGGACCAGCAAACATGTCCAAATTTAGAGAGGGGATACTCATTTAAAAGAAAATGAAAAAAGTAGTATTGTATGTCATAATACCATACTACTACCTCATCCGCCCTTTTCGGCAGCTACCCCAATGTAGAAACTCCAATTCTGTGGGAAACACTTTTCAGTGTTTTGCTACAGCACCGAGAGATCATGAACATCAGAGGATCAACTCCAGCAGATTTATTTCCCACTTTTCTTGCATCAACAGTGGAATTATTGGATTTTCTGATCAAGGTGCCCTCACCTTTCTTCAAGAGTTATGGGGATTTCCACATCCAGATCTGTACTGGATAGGATACTGCTTCATGAAGATAGTGAACAGATGTTCTGGAGATTTTTGGAGTATTTGAAGCTGATCAGAGACTGCAGGGGCACACTGACCTTTGTATGTTGGCCTTTGCACAGTGTGTTTATGGTGATCAGAGGGGCAGTATGCAATGTGACTGCAGTGAACTCCTGTTAGTTTCAGTGAGTTGCAGTGTAATTAATCTACAGTTTACTTGTGTGATTGGGTCAAGCTGTTGTTGTAGGAAATGAAAGTAAAGAGACAAGGCAGATTGTGTGTTTATTGTGTGTCTGTATATACAGTAGGTGTGGATGCAAACACAGTCTCCTCACCCCAGTGCCCCTAAGCTTTGAATCATTAAATAGCAGAAAAATGGGATCAAATTCTCTGAAGTGTATGGAATGTATTCTGCTGCATGAAGGGAGAAATGCTTATCCAGACACCCTGCTTCTGCATGATTATTAATGTTACTGTTGCTTAAAATTCTCGGAAAGGAAGTCGTTGTGATGTGAGATATGAAGCCGCAGATCTTGTGTCAACAATACACCATCACCAACACAAACAAGTCTACTTTCACATCCGCTTCTCAAACCTGATTTTGTGCCTTACTGTTTCTGTGAGTCTGCACCTTTCATTGTTTTCACTTCTTTGCCTGCCTTCCTTTCCTTCTGTCTTCCTCTCAGGGGATTTTTTTTCTCTTCAGGGCTGGGGTGGGGAGGAGAACGGTGGTGTTGTAGGAGCTCAATAGGGCAGCATATCCTCGCCAAGAAATGAGTTCACTGAACCGCTGATTTCCCCCAAAGAATGACAAAGGATATGATAAGGCGTCTGCCTGGGGCCTGGCCACTTTACTTATCGATGAAAATAGGGAAACAGGCAGGATGAAGAGGAGCATTAATGTATAGACTGGGACAAGAAAAAGAGGAATAAGAAACTCAGTTTTGCATTGGGTAAAGTAAACAAAAGTAACAAAACGACATTAAAGCTGCAAGCAGCTGTGATCGGGCCCTCGCTCTCCTGTGCCACTGCGGGGGGCCAGAAGCACGCATCACTGAAGCTGTTATGTGAAAACTCAGAGTAAGTTAACCCTGATGTGGTGTGATGTTTCATCTTCCTACTCCAAAAAAAGCCCTGTGGGAAGTGTTTTGTGAAAATTTCAAGGGGGCGCTATAGAGCCATTTTGTCCCCCCCCCATGGGCCACGTCCATATCAGATGTAAGAGCTTGCCATTCTTGACCTGTGTATCAATTTCATGAGGATATGAGGTTACTGAAGTCATCAAAATGTCAAACATACATGTATTTGGTGGCGAGGGTGGCAGCTCTGCCACACATTCTACCTTTACAAAGCTTTTACATTTTCATTTTCATTTTGTCACAAAGGTGATTATTCGACTTTATTATTGAGGTTGTAGCAGGTTGTAGCAGGTGGTAGTGGTGTACTGGAGTGCAATATATTTAAAAGTGTTCCTAATATTGTCCCCCTCAGTTAGAGAGAATTAGGAGGCCACCCCAGTAAACCACCACCATTCACTATGACCTCAATAATAAACAAAGTCGAATCACCACTTTCTAGATGGTGTCAACAATAACCGAAAATTTATAAGCTTCAGGGAAAAAAATCATGGTATAGTCGTTCTACTGGATTGCATTAGATTACACAGGTGTACACAAAGTGGCCAGTGGCCATGTTACATACGTACCGTATTTCCTCAAATAGTAGCCGGGACTGCTATTAACAAAAACCAAAAATTAGTTTGGGACCAGGGTACAAATAGGGGCAGGCTACTATTTGAAGGAGACTTTTAATAAAAGAAAAAAAAAATCTCAGCCAAATTTTAAAATACAAATACTGTATTTTTTTTTTTAATTTAAACAGCAGAAATATTTATGTAAACTTTTCTTTACAGTAAAAATATAAAAATGTCTATTTTCTATATAGTATTACTAGTGCTGTCAAGAGATTAAAAAAATGGAGAGATTAATTAATTATGATCTGTAATTAATTGATTAATAATTAATCTCTTTTTTAATCTCATCTCAAAATTGCTGAGAAAAACCCTCAACTTCAGGTATTTTCAAATAAATTCATTACATTATTGTGGCAGATGATCAAAATATTGATATATATTACAAAAAGTGGTTTTACAAAGTCATAATTATTGTTTTCAACAATAACACACTTGAACACAGATGCAGTACAACTAGCCATTACATTCTATTGTTTTTGAGATTAGTCCCAAAAAAGAGTGCTGCAACCTTCAGTCTCGACCACCAGGGGGTACTTGACTGTCATGACATTTCAGCTTCATTAAAAGCATAGCTGCAGACTTACGCAACAATAGATGTAAAAACACACAGAAACAGTACATCTGTGATCAGCTCCCTAATTTTATTTTAACAATTTTCAAAATTATTTTCCTCTTTTCCAATTTCTTGTTTTATTTCATGGAAGTGATCAATGTAAGAGCGCTTGTCCTTTAAACTTAATAAAAAAATAAAAGCTAACAAAATAAAGACACCTGGTACATTCGTTACAGCTGTATCAGTTTATAGAACAGTTTTGAACAGTTAAAACAAGAGGCTGCACTGCAACGTGCAAATCACTCCTTCTCGTGGCTGCCTGCGCTTCCCTGTCCTTGCGGCTGCAACTTGCGCTGTCTTCTCTTCTTCAAACTACAACACCCATAATTCATGTAGGAACTGCTGCAGCCAATGTGCAGCTGGTGGGAGCTGCATGACAACTCAACCACCATGATCAGTTTTTAATGTTTTATCGGGCAATAACTACTCCAGACTCTGCTCTGTTGTAATTTTTGGGACAATCAGGGCAGGATTCAGGATTCAGGATTCAGGACAACTGCTTCGATTTCGGCACAGTCCCGAAATCCAAGCAGTTGTCCTGAATCCTGAATCCTGCCCTGATTGTCCCGAAAATTACACGGAGGTTGCCAGGGAGGTCAGATACTTGCGATACTAGCTTTTCATAGACTCCTGAGTGAGCAGACCGCCACTGCAGGGGACAGTCATCAATGCTGATGCTGGGCTCTGCTCTGTAGCGCTGCAGCTCTCCCACAACTCAAGCACAAAGAATCCTAATCGTACGCCTACAGACGGATTTTATAAAAGGCAACTCTGTGGCATACAGAAACAGTAAAGTTAGAAATTAAAAATGAGATTAACGCGATCAAAAAACATTGTACTGTAATTAATTATTCGCAATTAACACGATAATTTGACACCCCTAAGTATTACAAATAAAGTACTGTATTATTTACAGTAGAAAACTTTAAAAGTAAAAATAGTTTTTGCTGTTTTTGTAAATCACCACTATTTACTATTCACTACAGCCTCATCCTCTGTCCCATCTGCAGCCACCGTGATGCCACACACAAGACAACATGCCACAAATTAATTTTAAAATTAGGCTACATTCATAATTGTGACTTTTTATCTCACAATTTTGATTAGGAATGGCGATTTTTTTTCCCATTACTGGCGAAAATGGGCTTCCATAGATAAAGATGGTATGGTAAAAATATCAGTGCCAGAGGCAGTCCTGGCTAGTTTTATGCCCTGGGTGAACCATCCCTCGGCTCCTTTGATATTTCAAAGGAATAAATTACTTATTGACTTATTCATACTTCAAAAACAGCATCAATAAGTGATTAACATAGGCGGGGATCAAAATAAAATAAAATAAAAAAATATAAAAATCAACCAGCCACCCTCCTCCCCTGACAGTCCCTTCATAAGTAAAGAACAGTCCCGTCATAAGAAAGAACAGTCCCTAAAGTGCGGTGAGGTTTGTGGGCCGTTACCTGCCACAGTTTCTCCTCTGACACGCCACATATCTGTGTGCCGCCACAGCTCAGTTGTCCAGGTACTACTGGACAGTCATGACACCAATGAAAGAGGAAATTACTGGACCTGGAGTCGGACTTCTCTGTCGCCGGTAAGCTGTTATCTTGCGTTTGTCAGCTGCTCTCACGTTCCCTCCTTTTGTGAAGGTCTTGTTGCCATCCTCTGCAAACCAGGCGTCACATGCCTCGCGGCGTATTTCCCTGACATTTGTTTGGAGTATTTCAAAACTTCTAGCTTTAAATTAACACTGAATTCCCTCTTGTCGCCATCTTATCTGTTTACAATCAGCTGAGAGTGCGCAACTGCGCATGTGCCTGGATGAGGGTTTATGTGTGTGTGGATGTGAGTCTCTGTGTATGTGTGTGTAATCTGGGTCCAGCGCTCTATAAATGCCAAAACGTCAAATAACCATCTCCGGTTTATAAAAGAGGCCGGCGTTTATTTATTTATTTATTTTTAGACTCGGTTACTAAAAGACGTCGGCTTCTAATAGGGGCCTGGTTTTAAATTGCGGAAATACGGTATAACACAGGGAGAACATGCTAACTCCACACTCTTAAATCACCACAACTCCTGAGGGAACAACAACATAAAATGTTCCCTAGCAGTCTGTTTATTCCCAACAATGAGAAGTAATGCCGGTCACTTAACTATATGCTCTGGGCAAGCACTTATCCATAACATAACCACAACAACATTTGCATTTTAGCATTATTTACCATGCTTGGGTTGAAAAGCGTTTGAACCATTCCTGAGCTTCTGCACTCCATCCTTTCACTGTAGTCCTCTGGTACAAAATGGTTGGACCAAACAAACCTTTTTTGCAGACCATTTCCACAGGTGTGTGGGGGGCGAAGTCCAGCACAAATAGCCATTGTTTCATCTTGTCCGTATTTTTGGTTGGTACTACGGGAAACGTCACTCTGTTCCATTGTCTCAGCTGCGCACTGTGTCACTCCACCCAGTGGTTTACTCAAGAAAGTAGTTCTGAGTATTTGCTTCATGTATTTGATTAGTTTTGAGGGAGAGAGGGTGCTTTACCATTCAGCTCGATTTTGTGCGCTGAGCAGAAGGCATTTTTCGGATCTTTTTAATTTTAGCCCTGCGAAAAGGCTCGACAGGCAGCATGCAAAGTTATAACTCGTGTTCTTTGTCTTCTTTATTTAGATAACAAAATGACCACAGGTCATAAACCTGAAACAATAAGAAACAGATGCAACATGTTACATGTCATGTCAAATGTAAAACTGTGGTTACTGAACACCTGTTTCCACTTTCCACACAATAAATAGAACATAAGTCTTTAAGCTGGTTAATTATTTCTCCATCAGCTATCATTCTAAACAAGACTGTTGACATACATATAACATGAATCTACCTACATATTATTTACATATTTAACAATGTCAAACACAAGACAGAAGACCCAAAGCAACCACATTGATTACATATCCCAGAAAGCCCAGTGCTCTGAGAGCATGCGCGAATCAGTCTCTAAGCGCAGACATGTCAAGACACGGTCTGTGTTTATCTAGTGCACCGATACATTACAAGACACGACAACACAATGCTCTACAACAGACCACGGAGTCATAGTCGCTGTTCACGACGCCATTGTCCACATTAGCTCACTGAGTGTTCAACCACTGGCATGTCTCGGCTAACATCGATCACCGAGAATGCTCTCGGGAGTTAGCCAAGTGCTAGCCGAGACAGATGCGCTACACACACATTAGCGGCTGAACGCTTATAACGCTTATAAACCACAAATTATAAGTTACCTAAAGCACGTAGGGATAGTGTGGTGAACGTCAACACACAACCATTTATTTATAATGCAACCGTTGTTAGCAGGCTGTTTGCAGCTAGCAGTTGTTCTGCTTACCTGAGGGCTGTGTGCTCCTGCCGAAGGTCTGAATACAATGAGCCATCACCGTGAAAACAAGAATAGCCTACTTACGTACGCACCCACGATTAACCCCTTACAGGGTCTCAGGCGTACAACACAACCAAAATGAATGTTTTAACCAAACAATTTACATGGCAGGTATCTCTGTTAAAGGAAGAGAGTGGCTGCAGCAGCTCAATAAATTCTTTACATTTCTGATCAGTAAACATAACTTAGTCCTAGTAATGTTACCAAGTGATGAAGTCTTGACAGGCAGCTCCGTCCCACCGATCTCAAAACAGCAGGCAGACAATTAAAGGTAATGTACCTACTCATATGACTATAGGGATTATTTGACAAAAAGCTAAAATGTTGAACTATCCCTTAAAATGTAACATCACTTTATTTTCATATAAGTCATTAAATGTTGTCCAGTGTTTTTAATAATTGGGTGAAAATGAAATTTAAAAACAGACCCATGGTTGCTCCTCACTTTGATTTTATTCATATTCCACATATTAAACAAAGTAAAAGTTTTCAAAGTCGCTATTTCAGCTTGAGTAGCTTTTACCACCAACAGATGCTGATTACCACACATCTAGTCTCCTAAAATCCTGTTGAGTAGATGAACATGTTTGGAGTAGACCATTGGTGACAGAGACTTTTTTGTGCGTCTGAGCAACTTACACAGTACACATTTTCACCTTCCTACTCTGAAAAAACCCCTATGGGGAGGGGTTTTTGAAAATTTCAAGGGGGCGCTATAGAGGCATTTTGTCCCCCCCCCCCCCCCATGGGTGACGCCCCTATCAAATGCAAGAGCTTGCCATTCTTGACCTGTGTATCAATTTTCATGAGGATATGAAGTCACTGAAGCCATCAAAAACCCAATCGCATTTTATGGCGTGGGCGGCGCCATAGCGGCCACACCCCTTGACATAGACAAAAGGTTTTAAATTTTGATCAGCATGGTTTCAGGGTGATCTGTACCAAATCTTAAGTTGATTGGACAAAATCTGTAGGAGGAGTTCGTCAAAATACAAAGTTGTCGAAATCACAAAATCGCCACCAAAATGAAAAGTTTGAATCAAAATGGCCGACTTCCTGTTTGGAGTAGACCAATGGTGGCAGAGACTTTTTTGTGCGTCTGGGTGAGATACACATATGTACCAATTTTCATCTTCCTACTCCAAAAAAACCCCTTGAAAATTTCAAGGGGGCGCTATAGACACATTTTGCCCCGCCCCCCCCCCCCCCCCCATGGGCAGCGCCCCTATCAGATGCAAGAGCTGACCATTCTTGACCTGTGTATGAATTTTCATGAGGATATGAGATCGTTGAAGCCATCAAAAAGCCAAACGTATTTCGTGGCGAGGGATGGATAGTTGCCACGCTACCACATGGACACCATTAGACGTAGCTTCACAGTGTTCATAAGGTAGCTTCACCAACCTGTTCTGCATGCAGTAGAAGTGGAATGTAGTTGATGCAGTCAAGTTTGTGTCATCAGTACATGTTAAAGTAAAAACTGGTCACTTCCTGTTACCAACAAGGGGTGCTATGAGTAAGGTGGAATATTAATATATCTGGCCGTTCAGGGCGAAGCCACCATCATCATGTCCAGCAAGTTTGAAGCTGCTGAGATCATGTATGTGGGCATGGGGTCGATTCAAAATTCGATGGCGAGAAAACAAAAAGTCACCAAAATTTGTCACACCCTAGTGGGCACGCCCCTTGATATAGAGATAAGCTTTTAATAACTTTTGATCAGCATGTTCTCAGGGTGATCTGTACTAAATGTGAAGTCGATCAGACAAAATCCCTAGGAGGAGTTCGTTCAAACATGTCAAAAATTCAAATCAAAATGGCCAACTTCCTGTTGGGTTTACAGCATCGATCCAAGAGGATTTTTTGTGCGTCTTGGCATGTTCTATTAGCCCACCCATTCTCATACATGTAGGTGAAACTCACAGACAGGGCTCGAGGCACGAAATTTTCTAGGGGGCGCTATGTCGCCATTTGGCCCCATCCACATACGACACTGCCAAAATATCAATTTTTTTGCCAGACCGAACACGTGCCAATTTTGGTGAGTTTTTCTATTTGGGAAAGGGACCAAATTGGAGGTTAAAGGTTCGTAATAATAATAATAATAAAATAATAATAATAATAATAATAATAATAATAATAATAATAATTACTTGAACTGCAAGCAGTTATAAACGGGGGCCAAGCCTCCCTGCGCAACTCGGCCCCAGGGTGTCGCGGAGCCCTTGGAAGTCGGCCCGACCAAACATCACTAAGCTTTACGGCTGGCCTCAGGAGTGACTCCACATCACGCTCATCAAATTTTGTGTGAATCCGATCAACTTTCATGTCACTTGATATTTTTCTGTTTATAGCGCCCCCTATTGGCCGATTTCCGCCAAATTTGGCACAGAGCCTCTGGTGGACCTCTGAAAGAAGTGACTTGAGTTTGACGTCGATAGCTTTTACTTTGACAAAAATATGCGACGGTATGTGTTCTTAAGCTATGTTTATTTATAACTACCGTATTTTTTGGAGTAGCAAAATTCTTTTGATAACTTTTGATCAGGCTCGTCTGGAGATTGTATGTGCAAAGTTTCTTACAGATTGAGCTTAAACGCTAGGAAGAGTTCAAAAAAGTAGGTTTTTGATGTGTAGTGATTTACAAAGAGAAATATGCAGTGGGAGTGGGCGTGGACTATGTCAGAAGATGCGACGGTATTCAGGGAACACGTGGATATAAAGTTTATGAAGATGTGATTTAAAATGTGGAAGTTACAGGCCAAAATGCGTTTGCCTCCGTTATAGCGCCACCTTGTGGAGTAGACACATAATTTTTGGTATGGGTGGTCTGTGTGCTATTCTATATATACTCTGTGAATTTGACAGCCCTCAGTATAAAAAAAAACAAACAAAAAAAACCATTTATGTTGTAATAAGCCACGCCCACTTTGACCAGTCGTGATTAACTTCAAGATATGGCCTCAGGAGTGACCCAACATCATACCCACAAAATTTCGTAAAAATCGGTGTAGCCATTTAAGAGATATAAATTTCCCATATTTGCAGCACCCCCTAATGGCCGACATTAGCCAAATTTGGCTCATGCCCTCAGTCACATGCCAAGCAAGGATCTTAGATTTGGTGTTGTTAGCATGTATTTTGACCGAGATATGCAACAGTTTGCGTTTTTATAGCTAGCTATAAAAATGTATGCATTAATAATTTGCGCATATTTTGACCGAACAAAATTCTTTTGATAACTTTAGATCAGGTTCGGCTGAAGACTGTACGTGCTAAGTTTCACGCTGATCGGACGAAACCCCAAGGAGGAGTTTCAAAAGTAGGTTTTCCAGTTTTTGCAATTTTATGAAAAAAAATTATAGGCGGAAATGGGCGTGGCCCCGCCCACGTGATTCAGCGCTACTCAGGGAATCTGTGGATATGAGGTTTTTGAATGTGCGACATACGGTGTGGGAGTTATAGCCCAAAACGCGTTGACCTTGGTTACAGCGCCCCCTGCTGGCGGACATATGCCATTTTTTGCGTCTGAGGTACGTGCAGGGGTCTGGATCAACCCTCCAAATTGCACCACCCTCCCTTGCATGGTTTAGCCTGCAGCACCACTTTTAGCGGAGAAGAATAAAAATAGAGAATAATAAAAATCTGAACAAAAACAATAGGGTTCCCAGCACCGCTGGTCCTGGGAAACGCACATGCTTGCATACGCATTCCCCAAGCCCCGCGGGCTTGGCCTCCTAATAAACAGCGAGATTATAATAGGGTCTTCACGGACGACTTTGTCGTCACTCGGGCCCTAAATAAACAGCGAGATTATAATAGGGTCCTCACGGACGACTTCGTCGTCGCTCGGGCCCTAATTAAAAGAAAGCCTTAAATCAGGCATCACCAAATGGCAGCCTGTGGTTCAGATTTGAACCTAGTGATGGTTCTATATGGACCCATAACCAATTTCTGTGAAATTAAATAATTATCTTTACTCAGCAATGTCTTTATGCCTCTGTTCTGATGATAGCTGTGGCTGGAGGCATTATGTTTTTGGGTTGTTCATCTGTCCGTCCCATCCTTGTGAATATGATATCTCAAGAACGCCTCAGGGGAATTTCTTCAAATTGTGTCCACTTGGACAATGAACAACAGTGATTGATAGTTTTGGTGGTCATAGGTCAAAGGTCAAGGCCACTGTGACATTATTTGTAGTGAAATTAATTGTTGAAGTAATCTTCCAGGGATATCTACACATTATGTAACAGAATGACAAACTTCTTTTCTGTAATTTAGCCATTGACATAACATAGCTCTAAAATGCATCAGCTCAGGGCTGCACGATTATATCATTTCAGCAGGGACCTTGCGATATGCAGTAGTCACATCAAAGGACGTGCAATTTAGTAAGGCAAATTAATTTAAACAATTTATTTTATGTTTGATACAAATGGAAACCTGAAAGTGTTTGCTATGGGAAACGAGACCCTCCTGCATGTGTGTAGAGAAATGCAGCAGACACAGTAAAGTGCATGCGTTTCTGAAATAAATTTTTTTTTTAGAGTACTTCAAACACGTCATGGAAGAATTTTGAAATTTTGTCCACGAAAGTGTGTGGAAACCCTGTGTTCCTGAAATGCTCGCTTTTTAATGTGGCTAAACTGTCAAGGCTGTAATGGTAGGTAAATTTGGCAGTCCCCATTCACATAAATAAACATAAATACATGCAGGTACATGTTGTCTCTTCTTACTGTTTTGGTCCCACAGTGGAGAAATCGCTGAATAAATAACAAATTTAGTAGAGATGCATGGTAATATCGGCACATCATCGTTCCTGGACGATATTGGCTTTAAAATGAAGTATCGAGTTGGCCAACATGTGTATATATACATATATATATGTATGTATATATATATATATATATATATATATATATATATATATATATATATACATATATGTATATATATGTATGTGTATATATATATATATGTATATTAGGGCACCATTAGAGTACCATTTGATCAAGATTTGTCTTTTAATTCTCATTTAAAACAAACCTCACGGACTGCATTTTTTCATCTGCGTAATATTGCAAAAATTAGGCCTATCCTGACCCAAAAAGATGCAGAAAAATTGGTCCACGCTTTTGTTACCTCAAGGCTGGATTACTGTAACTCTCTATTATCAGGTAGCTCTAGTAAGTCATTAAAAACTCTCCAGCTAATTCAGAATGCAGCAGCACGTGTACTAACAAGAACTAAGAAACGAGATCATATTTCTCCTGTTTTAGCTTCTCTGCACTGGCTCCCTGTAAAATCCAGAATTGAATTTAAAATCCTACTGTTAACTTATAAAGCTCTAAATGGTCAAGCTCCATCATATCTTAGAGAGCTCATAGTGCCATATTATCCCACCAGAACTCTGCGCTCTGAGAACGCAGGGTTACTCGTGGTCCCTAAAGTCTCCAAAAGTAGATCAGGAGCCAGAGCCTTCAGCTATCAGGCTCCTCTCCTGTGGAATCATCTTCCTGTTACGGTCCGGGAGGCAGACACCGTCTCCACATTTAAGGCTAGACTTAAGACTTTCCTCTTTGATAAAGCTTATAGTTAAGGCTGGCTCAGGCTTGCCCTGTACTAGCCCCTAGTTAGGCTGACTTAGGCCTAGTCTGCCGGAGGACCACCTATAATGCACTGGGCACCTTCTCTCTCTCTCTCTCTCTCTCTCGCTCTCGCTCTCGCTCTTGCGTATCCTATTACTGTATCTTGTTTACTCGGCCATTCTGGATGTCACTAACTCAGCTTTTTCTCCGGAGCCTTTGTGCTCCACTAACTCGTATTGCAGCGGTGCCTCGATAGTGTGACGTGTGTGGTTGTGCTGCTGCCATGGTCCTGCCAGATGCCTCCTGCTGCTGCTGCTGCCATCATTAGTCATACTTCTACTGTTATTATACACATATGATTATTATCATACATGTATACTGCCAGATACTAATATATACTTTCAACATATTGTACCACAGTAGCCAGAACTATAACGACAATATTATTACTTTCATGAATGTTGTTGTAAGCTACTGTCATTATCGAGGATGTCATACAGATTATTGTATTGTGTCATACAGATTACTGTTAATTTGTTATGGTGATCTGTTCTGTACGACATCTATTGCTCGTCTGTCCGTCCTGGAAGAGGGATCCCTCCTCAGTTGCTCTTCCTGAGGTTTCTACCATTTTTTTTTCCCCGGTAAAGGGTTTTTTTTGGGGAGTTTTTCCTTATCCGCTGTGAGGGTCCAAAGGACAGAGGGATATCGTATGCTGTAAAGCCCTGTGAGGCAAATTGTATTTGTGATATTGGGCTTTATAAATAAAATTGATTGAATTGATTGATAACAGAAAAGTCAGTGGCACAAGTCGACGCCCCCCGTGAGGAGTCGACAAGTCGTGTTTTTTTTCCCTCTGTGTGTGTGTGTGTGTGTGTATGTGTGTGTGTGTGTGTGTGTGTGTGTGTGTGTTTACGCTGATACTTTATCCTTGACTAAGTGAACATACTCGGGCGTACTATGAGCGGAGCAGACTCCACGAGGAATGTCCGCAGTCATTCGGGCTTTCATAGTCGAGCGCACTTCCACGTTGTAGTTTCCTGTAAAACTGTCCGTGAAAAATCCCCCGGCGCGCAAAACTGAGATTTTACGACCTTGCGGACTCCGCTCCGAGCACCAGTGACTGCTCGGCATGTATTTTTCACACTTCGCTTATAGTACGCCCGACTATGTTCGGGCCTTGAGCTTTGCGCGCCAGGGTTTGCGGACGTCCGCAGAGTCCGTTCCACATATATTCCGCCCAAGTACGTTCACAGACACACATCACATGTGTGGAGATACTTCACTTTCCTCCGCTGTGTCAATGTGATGACGTCATCAAATGACGTGTCGACTCGACTTCGACTTTATTGACAGATCGTTAATGCCCTAATATATATATATATATATATATATATATATATATATATATATATATATATGTATGTATGTATGTATTTGTATTTTTTTTTTTTTTTTTTTTTTTTTAGATTTGTCTCAGTGTTATTTGTCTGAACCTATTGACAATGTGTGTGTAAATGTGTAATCTGTAAATATAAAACACCTTCCACAAATATATATATAGGCTAAAAACAAAATATAACCTCACAAAACCATTTTACAAATTTAAAACAGATCTGCAAATACATAAACAAATTCCACAAATAACTAAAATTAAATACATTTAATTAATTTACAAATAAATAAAAAGCATGTCAACGTCTTTCTAACATTAGAAAGACTATGTGTTCTTACTTTGAAATGCGAAAATTACGTTGTCAGCAGATCACATGCTCTATGAAAATGGCTAAGTGATATAAGTGGACTCGTAGAAAGTTTGTGTGTGTAAAATGCAAATCCACAAGTGTACACAAATAAATCTGGAATCCCACTTGCCAAAATAGGAAGATACTCACTGTATTTGTAAATTAATTTAATGCATTCCCAGATTTTTTTATGTTAAATTTGTGCATTTGCAGATCCATTTTATATTTGCAAAATTATTTAAGAGTTAAAAAAATATATTTTTTGTATTCGTGGAAGGTGTTTTATATTTACAGATTATTAGTGTTGTCACGATACCAAAATCTTTGTTTCGGTACCCATACCAATATGAATTTCGATACTTTTCGGTCCTTTTCCTAAGGAAAAGTGCTTTTGGCTACAAACCTTTAGAACAATATATAGTAGGGGTGTAACGGTACCAAAAAATCGTGGTTCCAAAGTACCTCACTGCAGTCGTCACGGTTTGGTTGCTCAAATGTTTCACCAAGTTGGTGTTGTCTTGTGTTGTCTCCCTTTGTGAGGCAGACTTTCTCTTGTCTTTTTTCACGTGCGCCAGCTGCGAATGTTGATACAGGTGTTGTCATACACACCACTTGTGCAATCTGTGCTCCAATAGGATCAAGACAGGCGTTTGTGTGCATAAATGAGTAAAATAAATTAATTAAATTAATGAATTGAATCAATTTCAAAGTATTGGTATTTTCCAAATGCAGTATAGTACTGTTTGGAATACTCTAGTACCGTGGTACTATTTTAGTACCGGTATACCGTGCAACACTACAGATTACACATTTACACAGGGATTATCTGTCTGTTCACACAAATATTTTTAGACAAATCTATCTCCATAAACGGTCTTCAAGTTTTACTCAGTTTAAACAAAGCAGGTCAAGAATATCCAATTTTTTCAGTGACGTTACTGTAAGACGTAGACTTTAAATCCTTGCTTCTGCAGTTGCTTCACTTACAATGGAGACATCGAGCAGAAATGTTCAGTGACTAATTGCCGCAGTAATACTGTTGTAATGTGGTCACAGCTGTGTGTTTGTAGAGTATGCCTCAGCCAATCATTATCAGTGCCTGGAACTACTGTTTCATGATTGCTAATATGCTGGCTCTACACACCCTTTTCCCCCCGCTAAGCTGCCTCTCTCTGCTGTTGCTCTGCCTGATGAGCAGCAGCTCTCACTCATTTTTCAGATGTAGACATTTAAATAAGCAAAATAAAATGATTAAAATTATCCAAAAAAGAAAATAACTGGCTATGTACTTAGCCATCCACCGTACAATGAAACATAGAAGGTAATTTTACAAAGCTTTTCATATTATTATATAATAAAATAAGTAAATGGATCTAAATGTGTGTCTTGTAAACAGAACTATGTTACAGCATACTTCTGTAGCCAGCTGATGTTGTTCCCCTTGTCCTAGTGTCTCTTCCTTTTTTTTTTTTTTTTTTTTTTTGTGTGGACTGCTGTTGCTGAATTCCTCAACAGAGAAGAAATGGAGTCCATGACCATCCACAATCAAGACTCATTAATCAATGAAAGCTTCTGTTCTCCCTGCAGCCTCCAAACAATGGCCCTCCTCCTCTGCCCAGCTCCTCTCTACCAGAAGGCTACTATGAGGAAGCGGTTCCTTTAAGTCCTGGAAAGACTCCTGAATACATCACTGCCAGTGAGTGACAGACCTTTTTTTTTTTTTTACAATTACTGATATTATGCCCTTACTCACAGCCATACATACAGACAGTAGTTAATGAACATGCTGTGAAAAATATTGAATTTATAGCTTTTTGGCAAGTTTTTATGTTTACTTGGAATAATATGATGGAAATGAAAAGGCACCATATGAAAAACAATATTCTGTATCCTTCTGCCTTCTGCATCTCCTTCTCAGACTATGACTCGGATGCCATGAGCAGCTCTTATGAGTCATACGATGAGGAAGAGGAGGATGGAAAGGGCCAAAAGATGCATCACCAGTGGCCATCTGCAGAGGCGTCCATGGATCTCGTGAAGGATGCTCGGATCTGTGCATTCTTGCTGCGCAAAAAGCGCTTTGGTCAGTGGACCAAACTCCTCTGTGTCATCAAAGATAACAAACTGCTGGTGAGTGACACTGTTTAACATGTTAGCACAGCCAAGCAACACTTAAAGGAATATGCCAATGATTTTGGAGTTATGCCCTTTCTCTATCATTTTCATATTGAGACAACATGATGGATATCTTTTTTTGTCTGCACGTCCAGTGGCTGGGTCTCAGCGGTTAGCATTGCGGCTTAGCTTAGTGAATACAGTTGAAGTCTATAGGCGGTCCGTAGCCTACTTGTAAAAGTGAACAAATAAACGTTACAGAAACCCTGAAGCTGGCATTTCTGCATGTGGGAAAGCTAGTTGCAAACCTTGTGTTTGCAAGAGAGTCTATGATCAGTTGCCCTGCCTTTAGTGGTTTGGGCTATGGAGCAAGGGTCTGGGCCTCTGTGCTGGTCCAGGCCCAGCCAGAAAGAGGTGTGCAGCTGCTGGAGCAGCTGGAGCATGAGAGAAGGCTTGGAGGGAGCAGATCTTTGCAGGCCTGTGACATCACAGAGTCACATGTCACTGTAAAAGTCCTGTCCAATCAAGTTGAGAGACTTGTGTCTCACTGAGATCTGAGGTGAGACCTCCTGTGGAGATAGGTGTCACCTAGCTCTCTTTGTTTGAAGACAAAGAGCATGCAGAGGAAAAGCCTTGATGATAGCCTTGTGATCCGCGGAGGGATACACCGGTGAGCAGGCACAGATGTAGCCTGTAAACAAAACTCAGTTGTTTATTTAGCCTAACGATATCTCCGGACTATAGTAGCTGCAATGGACAACTTTGAACGTGATTTTGAAGAGTTTCTTGTAAGTGGACACTAGGGTTGGGCGATATGTTAAAAATTTCCAACCGACCACCGTCAGCCCATCAACCGGCGGTTGCCAATATATTCGGCAGTTGTGTGTGTGGCGGAGAAAAAAAGAAGAGGGGGGATGTTGCATTCATGTGATGTCGGAAAGAATATAAAAATGACTTTCAGAATGGGATAAATCACATGAACGCCACCTCATGTCAGAAAAACAACTCGGTAACTCGGATTTCCCGACACCACATGAACGCAGAAAAAAAAAGCAGCATGCTTTGCGAGCCCACATACCGGCAACAAGCAGAGAGGGTGTTTAGCACGGCTGGTAACATTGTTAACCATATGCGCATATGAATAACCATATGCACATAGGAGTATGGCCGGGTTCCACCGGCTGCACGTCAAGCGTCTTGTTTACCGTTTGCTGAGCCATGATAGTTAAAGCATTTTCCAGCTAACTTATTATATATATTTGAGTAATCTACAAGTTTACTGTACTGTTTGTCATCTACAGTGGGTAACAGACTAACTTGGCCAATTTTCTCACGCAAAGCGTGAAGCATGTTGCCAAGTGCATTGCACCACCGTCGGGTGGCAGCAGAGATCTTGAATACTGCTAAAAGGGTTTAGAGACAATTCCAACTTCGACCACCATGCCAGTTGCAAAGAAGAGTGGCGCTGTCCATGAATCAAACAGTTTTCAGCAGTCTTCAAAGCAGAATATACAGGAAGTCACAGAAATGTTTACATCCTGCTAGAGCAGTGGTTCCCAAACTGGGGGGCGCGCCCCCTAGGGGGGGCGCGGGGGTATTGCAAGGGGGGCGCGGCAAGGCTACGGCTAAATGAATGACTAGTAAGACACTGGCTGCATTTTGGATTGGAGTGGAGAAAGATTTCCCACTGCTAGGTAAAAGAGCTCTGGCCACACTCCTTCCATTTGCCACGTCTTACTTATGCGAGATAGGTTTTTCTGCTGTGGCCTCCATCAAGACTAAATACAGATCAAAGCTGGACATTGAAAATGAACTAAGAGTAGCAGTCTCACAGCTACAGCCCCGATTTGAGAAGATCTGCAGCACGAAGCAAGCCCACACCAGTCACTGAAAAGATGTGGACATTAAAGGTGCAGTTTTTGCAGAGTTAAATGTTCAGGATTTTGTTATTGTCTTCAGGGAGCTGGTAAAGTGTAAAATGCCACTTTTGCAGGAATGGAGTTTATAAGAAGATGTGTTGAAAGCCATGAACACCATTACATGGTAAAATTGTATGATACATGATGCAGTGTCACTTTTAATAATTGTAAAGGTGATTTGTCATTTTTTTTTATTAGTTTTGTTCAGGAAGAAGTTGCCGTTTTGTATGACTTACAATGTTAAGTAAAGTCCAGTGGAGTTTAGAAACAAAGGATTTGTGTGTTTGTGTCAGTGTGGGGGGGCTCGAAAATATTCTTATCTTCAGAAAGGGGGGCCCTGCAGAAAAAGTTTGGGAACCACTGTGCTAGAGAATAAATTAAATATATCAGTCTACTCAAACTTGTCGCCAGTGCTCGAGTTGAGGGGGGGCATCCAAATAAAAATTGTCCCCCTTCCCATCGCTTGTGTCATTTTATCAATGAATGTGGTATTACTGCTATTTCAACATTCAGGAGGTTTCACGCTTATTGAGTGAACAGCTGCAGCTGAGCTGCACTGTGCTTCCGTCACCAGATTCATCACTAATTCATACATACACAAATGTTCAAGTCGCAGTTCACATGTACTGCAGCGAATGCTTCTGTAGGATACTGTTAGTCACACAACCAGCCACATAAAGAAAGAAAATGAAGAAAATGTAACATTAACAATTCCGCGTAGGGCTGGACTCGATTTCAACTTTGATTTAAATAAGAAGACTTCGTTTTCAAGCTCCAAAGGCCAAGATCTAATTCTAAGCGGTCTGTTGTTGATTTGTCTGTTTAAATTTAACACTGGATCACAGTTTAAAATGTAGTTTATATTCATAAATGAACTCTGCCATGGCCTGCTTTAATGATGGACCGCTAATATCTGTCATAAAAAATGTTGAAAATTGCAATAGCCTAAATCAAAATTTTAAACAATAGTATAAGGTAAATCGGAATCGCTGTCGGAGGTGGCTGCTCTGAGATGCCTGCTCAGCAGGCTGGGGGCGCTTGGTGCTCACTGACTCATGACTGCGCTGTGTAATTTTATTCAGGGAAAGATAAAAGTGGCTTAAACTTCATTTTGTGGCTATATTGTCGGGGTAATTGTTTTGTGAAAGACTCATTGGAAATCAGTGTGAAGCTGCAGGTTCCAATACGCACACACTTTGAATTGTGCTCTACATAGTAATTATGGACTATATGTACCGAGTTGAATTCTGTGGAGACAGACCATTAATTTAGCAAAATAAAATGACAAAAATCGCCTAAAAAATCGCCAAAAATGAAACCAACTGTGATGGACTTGGCTGATGGGTGACTGGCGATATATTCATCCAATCGCCCAAGCTGGACACAGATCCAGAGCCATACCTGTTTGAGCCGGAGTATACAGATGAGGAACTCCAGGTGTTGGATGCTGAGCAGGCGAGAAGAGAGGCTGAATCCTCCGAGGCAGCAGAACAGTAAGGGGCTGAGGGGAAACGGAGGTAATGGGAGGATTGGTGGTGTAGCTGTGGGGCTTGCCAACCTATGCCTACAGAGGTGGAATCACTTTGTTGCACAGAATGGGATTCGGTGCTACCATCGTTGGGGAGGCTAGAGATATATCATCAGGAGGAAAACTGCTGCAGAGAGCGCATCACAAGGAGTGAAAACTTTGCAGCAATCACTAATCCTGGCATGATTTAAACATTTTTTCATTTTCCTAAGATAAACTGGAAAAAAATGCCCCAGGCCTGCAAGAGCTGATGGACAGCTTTCAGTCGAGTGAATAAAATCGCTTTATGATTGTCCGTGTCGTCTCTTTGTTTGCTTTTACCGAGTGACTTAGTGTACCTGTCCCAGAGCCAGCTGCAGCTGTTGCTCACTGGTGTATCCCTCCGCGCAGGGCATAAACACACTATAGTTCCGTGTATCAAATTTCTTCTAAAATGAATAAAAGGAATCCCGTTTTTCGAATTAATGTTTAAACATGTTTATTTTAAATGCATGTGTAGAAATACCAGCTTCAGGGTTTCTGTAACATTTATTTGTTTACTTTTACGAGTAGGCTACTGACCCCCTATAGACTTCAATTGTATTCGCTAAGCTAAGCCGTAATGCTAACCGCTGAGACCCAGCCACTGGACGTACAGACACAAAAAAGAAATCGATCGTATTGTCTCAATATGAAAATGATAGAGAAACGGCATAACTCCCGAATCATCAGAGTATTCCTTTAAAGGGTTCCCACAGATGATCCAGTTACATACTTGTACATACGTATATGGTGTCATAAAACTTCTCAGAAAACATTACAGCAACATCATGTTTGGTTCATCGGGGTTAACTGTGCCCCTTTTCTCTCCCACCAGTGTTACAAGTCCTCCAAAGACCACACCCCCCAGATGGAGCTGACCCTGTCAGGGTGCAGCATCACACATATCCCTAAAGATGGCAAGAAGAAGAAGCACGAGCTAAAGATTGTTCATCAAGGGGCGGATGCGCTGGTGCTGGCTGTGCAGAGCAAAGAACAGGCTGAGGAGTGGCTAAAGGTGATGAACCCCAAAACCACTGTTATAGATTTTCAACTTTTCCTACCCGAAAACATGAATGCAGAAAAAGAGCATTTTATTCCTGATGAAGACCATGATATGGTTAATGTTTTGGGCAACTTTTAAGGCTTGCAACTGTCTTGCTTCTTGTAGTTCAATACTACCAGTACAATATTTACTGCTAGTGAGTTGTACATGCAACAGTTTGCATACAGTATGCAGTTCACTATTTGATGCAAGATTAAAAGCCGCCATAAAAAATGTGCTAAAGGCTATCTTTTACAGTGTAAATGTAATTTTTATTGTAAAATCCCAAAATGGAAAACTCCCTTAACATTAATGAAAGACTTAAAACAAATAACTTAAACATACATTAACTTTTCAATCAAAATAATTTACGGTCATCATCTCAAAATAATAAAAACTGCAGATTTTTGATACCAATAAATGAACAACACTAAATCCTACAGATTTACATTGACCCAAATTACCTACAGTTCTGTATCACCACCACTAGATTACATACATTAGATACATGTTTTTGTTTTTTCTGTATCTATAGATGTCATGTAATGGCTGTAATTCAATCTAAATGAAAGCATCTAACTGGATTATTTTAATATTGCATGTAACTTTAATACAGGCTGAGTTAGACTTCTTAATGTTTCCAACTGTCCAGCATCCATACAGAGAGTTGTCGGTTGTTTTTCCATAATAATCATTATGTGGCAAAATAATTTGTTTGAATTTCTGTCATTAAAAAATATTTCCTTTTTTTTGTAATGGTAAGAAAGAGCAAGAAAGAGAAAGAAATTGCCACAGACTCCTTGCAATGATGCTAACTGGCATGTCATTCAACACAATGTTGCTCACCTTCTTCATTGGGCCGGGGAGGGGTAAAGTTATGGGGAGACAGGGCTGCTGCTTCTGACTCATCTGTTGTTGAGTCTGGTAAAAGGAGCAGGGACATCTGATTTGATATGAATATCTTGCTAAACATTTACCTGCACTGATTAAATGTAGGTTAAAAAAGAATGAAATGTAGGCTAACACTAGTCTGTAGCTAGCTTATTTTACTATGGACATTAAGCTAACAGGTTCATTTCTACCACTCACAGACTATAGGCTACCCACCTTTCTTGGAGAAAAACTGGCTCACATATTGACACCCTTTATTTTGCCTCTCCTTTCTCTCTTTCCTTTTTTGAAAACCAGATTTTCTTTTAGTACTAGGTGGCATGATGATGACTGTAGCATTCTAGTGCAACTGCTGACTGCTAGTAGGCACCATCATCGTCAGTGCGCTAAGGCAGGACCAAAACAAACAAACAAAAAAAAGAGATCATTAATTGTATTACTATATTTGAAAAAAAAAAATCTTAATGATGATGATTTAGTAATTTTATATTAATTTCTACCTATTTTTGGGGCTCCTGTCAGTCAGGGGCCCTTGGAACCGTCCTAACTTTTCTCCCCTATATGGTGCCACGGAGTGTATGTAAATGACCTACCAGCACTTGGATCTCCCTGCTCATGTCTCAGCTGAAATCCACCTGGCAGATTTTCACTGGCTCTAGGTTTGTTGCATGCCCTTTGGCCATTTGTGCGATGATATTTTTGTTATCATCTGTGCCTGCTAACCTCTGCCAACTGTTCCCTGTTGATGTAGTTTTACCAACAGACTTTTGGACTCCCTCTTTCAGGCAGATTTTTTTTATACTCACTGAGAGTCTGTTAAAAGATAAAGGGCCCTATTTAGATGGTCTAAAGCGGACGGTGGAGGGCACATAATCCATGTTGCAAGTGTCATTGCTATTTAGATGTAGGCGCAGTTGTCATTTTCACGCCCTGCACCCTCGTTATCTAACTAGCAAATTAACTTGCGCTTCTCTGGGTGTGTAGGTCTAAAAATGAGGAGTGGTCAGGCGCAGTCATGGCGCGTTGCTAGTTAGATGACGTAAAAAGCAAATGTGCCAGTGACCAACAAAAACCTGGTCTAAAGTCAACGGCGCAGTATTTTGCTGTTGAACAAGTTAGTAATATGCGTCTCTAGGCGGGTGCACAACGCGCGTGCACTCTGCGAGACAAACATGCAAAAGATATGCAAAAGATAACAAATAAAAATATAATTACAATGTGAAAGGTTATTATTGTGCACATTAAAATATTTATCAGAAATACATCTTAATGGTCAGTCATCAATCAGAATGATCTAATTGCAGTAATAATGATCATCATAATTTGTAATAATGACAAATTAAATTGTGAAATTATCTGACCAATCAATCATTTTTTTGATTGAAAACCAAAGCCCACACATTGCATTTATTTTAACATGTTATACTAGGCAACATTATATTATAGGCAGAACACGGCTCTAGGAAACATGTGAAAACAATTAACAAACGTGGGTGGGGGAGAAAATGCTGAACAGGTCCTAGCTGCAGGATCAGCACCTTGGGGAGCTCCGCGGCAGTCCTGACAGCTGTGCTCTATTATATGATGAAAACAGGTTTGAATAATATTCCACAGATATCTAGTAAGATCTTTCTTGTATTAGTGATCCCACGCCTGCTTTACCTCGGGGAGCTTGGGTGCCTGTCTGCTGTCCCCATAGATCCAGTTCTGATGGGCCTTCACCTCCCGCACGAGGAGATCCGTCTGCTCAGCTGTAAAATACTCACTCTTTCCAGTTGGCATGTCGCCATCTAACTAGCTCTACGCCATGCGCTCCAATCACGCCTCTGTTTAAGGGAATGAGAGGTGACACTCTGATTGGCTTATTGAATGATACGCCCAAAACACACCCATGACTAATTCACAGAGTAAGTCCAACCCAACTCTCCGCGATGGCCCACAGTCTGAAATGGTGCCGTCTAATGTGGGGGCAAAAACTCAAGGTCCAGAGTCGTGCCAGAAGGCTCGCAACCTTGCTCTTTTCCTCTCGAACAAACTTTCTTTGTCTTCCATTAGATATCAAAAACTCAAATACTCAGAAGTCAAAAAATCACTGGAGACACGTAGAATCAGATGCAACTGAGTTTAATGTGCTTCATCAGGCATTAAAACACACAAACTCCTTGAGGCACGTTCCGGAACGCGACTGATGTTCAGTCCTTGCGCTCTGTCTTTTAAGCTGGAGGGGTAGCAGGCATCAACAACAGGTGTTAAGCCTTGACATTAGTGTTGTAATGTTTAGTGAAACTCTTTGCTTCCATTGTCACTGTGCTTTTTTCAAAAACATGCAGGTGTAATCATTCAGGGGAACTCCTTGCATCTTATTTGTCACAATATCCTTCAAAACATGCGGGTGTGTAATCACTCAAGGGAACTCCTTGCCTCTATTTGTCACAATGTTTTTTGGTTTCGGGCACACCTGTTTTTAAAAATATCTGAGACCCGTGAGACCCAAGGATTTTGTATGTATCCCTGATACAGTTTTAACCTTCGATGCGTGTGTGTCTGCAGCTCTGCACATACATCATTCTGCACAGTGAGGCTCAAACATTCATCTGTAAGAACAAGAAGAAAACACATTTTTGAGTGGAGGAGGATTAAGTTATTGTAAACCATGGTTTTTAAAACCTTACAACCTGCACCTGACCCCCTATGAGAGCCAACCCATCCTGCAGCGCCGCTGTCCGAGGTGCTGACCAGGTACTGTAGGCCAGATGCTGCAGTGAAATCCATATTAACAAGAGGCAGAAGAAAATAAAATAAATCCAATTAAACAACATATTTGCTGCCACAGAGTAATTCTGCGAACTGACAAGGAATGACCAGTGTGTGTGTGTGTGTGTGTGTGTGTGTGTTTGTGTGTGTGTTTCTGTAAGTTATTTCTAACTTACTCAGAACGCTGCTCTGTCACTTTCTGACCCGCCCCACCCGACCTGCGGGTTGCTTGTCAACACACGCATCACTATTGGCAGGTGTATAAGTAAACAAACAAACAACAACCACAAAGATCATTATTCAGTCTCATATTACATTTGTGGGAAGTTATTACAGTTTAAATTTTCACCTTCCGACATATGTAATAATTTCCTGCAATTGTAATAGTTATTACATTTGTGGAAAATTGTGTGTCAGGGCTCCAGACTGCGCCTAATTGGTCACATTTTGCGACCTTTTTTGGAGGCCGTGTGACATAGTTTTTTAGCTAGGAGCACCAGCATGACTTACAAATGCACCCCTCTCCCCCTTTTTCTTTCTTTCTTTTTTTTATAATAGCATTTCATGGAGGAGCGGAAGCAAGTGTCTCTGTGTGTGCGTGCCTGTCATGTGTGTCTAGATGCGCACTGCGAGGTGGAGGGGCGCCAGTAACCATAGCAACGTGTGTGCACTGTGCACGGGGTTAGACAGAGAGGGGTCACAGAGCCGGTGTCGAGTAGAAGTGCTGTGTCTGACCATAACGTGACGCTAGGAAACAAACTATAGATTCGTTTTTCACATGAAAAAATAGTCCAGAAACTCCTGTCGGTCCTGTGCCAGTTTCCGAAACTTCTGACGACGATAGTTCAGAGGACGAGTCAGCAGGTGATGTCGCAGCACCGAAAAAAGCCAAAGCCCTATCATTTCCGACAAGAATGGCTCACTGAATTCACGTGGCTGAGATATTGTAAAGAAAAGAAAGAGATGTCCTTCATGTACTGCTGTCAGTGCAGTCCAAAATTTGCGGGGAAAACTAAATTTGCCGATTCCAACACACACTTCAAACATGAAACGCTGGTTAAGCACAACAGCATCAGGCATAAATTATGCAGGGACAGATGCAATGATGGAGCAAAAGCGCCACTGCACACATCATTTAAGAGGCATGGTTGTCTGTGTTTATTGCTAAATTATCAGTAATGCAGTTAATATAGACAAAATTATGAATATGTTGTGTCAATTTAGAAAGTGCTCCTAAATTTTGTGCTGGTGCTCCTGAAATTTTCAGTAAGGAGCACTGGAGCTCCTAGTGGAAAAAGTTAGTCTGGAGCCCTGTGTGTTACGTTTGTAGTAGGCAGCTGCTATTACGTTTGTGGGAAATTCATTACATTTGCGGGATTATTACATTCAAAGCTGCAGATTTGTATTACGTTTGTGGTTTATTACATTTGTGGGTTGTTACTCCAGGTAAATTCATCATGTTAAATTCCAGCTGTCCTTAAGGGCCCAACCATGCACTGAAAATGCCCATCATCTCTGCTGTCAGCTTTTAAATAAAAGCTAAAACAGAAGAAGGAAAATGGTACCTATTCACCCCAACAGAGAGACGATGACTAAAAGCACTGTTCATGCCTCTTAAGTTTAATTTTCCTTTTAATAAAATAAGAATTAGAGCAGCTATTCTGCTATTCTATACTATTCTATTCTCTTTTCTCCTCCAGCATTCTGCAGCACAAACTACAACACTACACACACACACACACATCATTTAAAAAACACTCGGTTTCATTCAACAGTTGTGTATGGTGAGTGCAGCCAAAGGAGCATGGAGTAGGGCTGCACGATATATCGTTTGAATATCGCCATCGCAATGTGCGATAGTCACTTCGCAAGACATGCAATGTTTTCTCTTTTTTTTTTACAACATGTAAACTTTTGTTTTGCTCAGGAAAAGCAGCTCTTAAGCTCCGCTTCGCTTGCCTCTCTCGCTGTCTCTCCCTCTCTGACAACAGCAGCCCCTCCCCCTCTCATGCACATGCTGCAGTCACACACTGAAAATGAGCAACATGCAAGAGGGAGTGGTAAAGGAGGATTTATGCCTGGTACATATGGAGGTAGATCAGTCTCAATATTCACAAATGCACACAGAAGGATTCACAAATACATGTTAAGATTTATATATAAATGACTCTCTCCACACAAATATTTTCAATGCACACACATATATTTAGCATTTTATATAAATGTAAAAAAAATCCACAAATAACCAAAAACGTTTCACAAATGTATTTCTGATGCACACACAAATATTTATTGTTTTAAATATATGCAATAAAAATCCACAAATATATGTATTTAAAAAGTATTTGCAATTTTCATCAAAACATATGTGGATGTTGATACATTCATTTACAAATGCTTTTATTTTGTGAACCTGCGCGCATTTGTGTGTGAATCTTTTTGAGACTCTCCTGACGTGACCCGATCCACAAATGCATTTTTTCTACCAAGGGGATATAGGTAGCCAATCAGATGTCTCCTTCCTCTTCAGCCAATCACATGAGCGTCCCGCCACCACCCACACGTGGGGTATGTTTTAACGTCGTAGCGTCAGAAGGTGGCAGTAATGCACCACTACATTGTTTGCCGACCGCCAAATTAATACGGAAGAGAAGAAGAAGAAGGTCAAGCGCATAGACGTGGTCAAGAGGTCCAGTTTGCAGCATGGCGGCCGACGATCGTGCACCTGTAAGGAGTAGCATCCAGCTGCAGCCCCGGAGCACAAGCCCCTGACGTGACGGAAGTGATGCTGGATATTATTGTCGCGGTCTTTGTGTGGAACTGAGCTCGCAGGACACAGCATCTCAACGCAGCAGGTTTCAGGTAAGCTAACTGGAATAAATTGGCAGAAAAATAGCTATGTTGTTTATTCTGTGACCGTTAGAAGAGGATCCTGGTGAGTGGCGAGGGCAGGGCTCGAGACTTGGGATCCCCTCACCTATGGTCCCGCCCGGGCCTGACGACCGCAGCCCTCCAGCCTGACCTCCGCGGCCTGGACGGGTGCTCAAGTGTGGGTGAGAGGAGCGGAGAGGAGCGGAGGTCATGCCGGCTGGCCGACACCGTGTAGTCCGGCCGTTACAACGCTAAATTAAGCAGAGTGACGGACCCGAAGCCTTCAATCTGGCTATAAGACAGCTGAAATGCGAAACAAAAAAATACAGTGGTGAAGTTGGGATTTGTTTCTTGAAGTTATGTGCTCATTATCTTTTCTGTCTCTTGCAGGCTGCCAGGAGAAGCGGACTGGCCATCAGATATTGTTTGTGGAAATTTGAAAATAAAGTTTTTCAAATTGACTTTTGTCTCTTCATTGTGTTCACTTACACACGAAATAGGGTAACAGTCAGCTATTTTTGAATGTTAGCACTGATTTCTCACATTGAATGGTGAAATATTTGTAGTTTGAAAGGTCCGACCTAAATGAAAACAGGTCGTAGCCTAGTTAAGGAAGCATATGAATATTAATATAGAAGGAGCGCCCACTGAGCGCAGCTTCTTTTATTCATGGTTGAACGTGGCGATGTGGTCAAAAACAAAGTTGACTTGTATGATTAAATAAAGGTAAAATAAATGGGCAATTCATCAATTCATAGACGCTATGTTATGCAATTTTACTTAAAAAAGTTGTTAGAAAAAAAAAAGCCAGAGGCTTGTGCTTCTGCTCCGGGGCTGCAGCTGGATACTGTTGCCTGTAAGTGTATCCACTTGTTGTAAATCATGACTCTTTGTTGAATTATTTGTGATTGGTTTTGCTAAAGTGTGTGGCAGCCCAGTTAGTTAGCAAATTATCTGAAACTTGCTTAGTTGGTATAATTGCACCGTGTAACTGACGCTAACGTACACCGTGCAACGCACACCGCCGCCGGCGCGGTGCGTTGTCCGTCAAGTGCCGCCCCCCAACACACATCGGCAGCGGCACCTTCGACACTATTTCCCAGCCCTGCCTGCTCCGGGACGGACATAAAATGCTTTTCTCGCAGTGCCGGCCGCGCTGGAAATAGAGCAGTACTTAAGCACTCTACGCTCTTGACCTTCTTCTTCTCTTCCGTATTAATTTGGCGGTCGCAAACAATCTAGTGGTGCATTACTGCCACCTTCTGACGCTACGACGTTAAAATATACCCCACGTGTGGGTGGTGGCGGGACGCTCATGTGATTGGCTGAAGAGGAAGGAGACATCTGATTGGCTACCTATATCCCCTTGGTAGAAAAAATGCATTTGTGGATCGGGTCACGTCAGGAGAGTCTCAAAAAGATTCACACACAAATGCGCGGAGGTTCACACACAAATGCGCGGAGGTTCACAAAATAAAAGCATTTGTAAATGAATGTATCAACATCCACATATGTTTTGATGAAAATTGCAAATACTTTTTAAATACATATATTTGTGGATTTTTATTGCATATATTTAAAACAATAAATATTTGTGTGTGCATCAGAAATACATTTGTGAAACGTTTTTGGTTATTTGTGGATTTTTTTTACATTTATATAAAATGCTAAATATATGTGTGTGCATTGAAAATATTTGTGTGGATAGAGTCATTTATATATAAATCTTAACATGTATTTGTGAATCCTTCTGTGTGCATTTGTGAATATTGAGACTGATCTAACTCCATAGGTACACACTACATGACTTTTCTGCCCATCCTGAAAGTCACTATGTCACATTACACAATTGTGGAGTCAGAAAATCGTGCCGTGACTTGGCCGACAGACATGACACCCTACACGGTGGTACACACCAATTATCAACGGTTGTCTTTCACGACGTGTGTGATGTCATCAGGTTATTCTTTTCCTATTTTCATTTGTCCTATTATTTGAGTCACTGTGTCTGTTCATGTGCCAGCCGAAATGTTGTTGTAGTCACCTAAAAAGCACCACCAGGTGGCAGGAGCTACATATGAAGTACCGTAAGTAAACATACAAGTTACTGAATCCTCATTCTCGGAACCCATCTGCTATATTCGGCATCTGACTTCCAGCAGATGGCGATACAGCCTCTGGGGGCAGACCCCCGATTTTTTTGGCATTCTGGTTTGATTTGGGTGGAGGAGGCGAATTTCCATTTCCCACTTCTGTTTATAGTTAAGTAAATATGCTGAACCATTGCGATGGATTCAGAGTGTGCAGTGACGGCAATTATGTTCTGCCTCATTAGTTCACTGCACAGACCGTTTAACCTGGCAACAACTGCAGCCGGCTCAAATGTAATTAGTCAATATCATGCGGACTACAAACAGCCTACAAACCAGGGCTCTTCCGCTCTTCTTCCGGAGGCAAGATCTCCAGGGTTTGCCTACAGACTCTACATTCACTGAATGTAGAGTCTGTATATAGAGACTACTGAACCGAGTTCCTACAAATGTTTCACAATAAAAGCCTATTTAGAAAATGGAGGGATTCTCTCAGCCAAGGTTATAAGGGGCTTTTCATTTGAAACAAATTCAGGACGTGTTGAGTTTGAAATGACGCACGATGCATTAAATTTATCAAGGCAACGGGAGCGGATAAAAAGTAAAAGTATAAAGATACAGAGGGATTAATAAATAACGGCCCGTTTATAATGTAGTCTGTTCCAAATGAAGCTGGTAGCCTCTGCTGTTGTGGTGAGTAAAAGCCCCACCACTGTTTTTTAATTTTCTTACATTAAGTCATCTGGTGAAAATTCTTGTATTTTTAATATCACAGTATATATTGCAAAAAAAAAAGTGCAATGTCAGTTTTTTTCAATATCATGCAGCCCTAGCATGGAGAATGATTTTTCATCATTTTTATGGAAATAACTGAAATGACCTCCAATAAAAAGCCCCATACTTGCAGTCACAAGTAAAGCTTTCAACATTGGTAGATTATAAAGAATTAATTAGCTATTTCAAATACTTTATTAAAATGTGTAAATTTGCTGTATATGAAATAAGTTTTCAGCTCATTACTACCCTTTGGTTAAAATAATTTTGCGTATGAAGGCTTTAAGCTAATATTAAAGCGTAAAATATGCTCTTCAGGGACCACTTTAATCCAGCAGTTGTGAATAACCAGCATAGTCTTTTATTTAAAATATATTTTATCAATAACGTAGTGTAGTGCATCATCAGACCTACATAGCACTTCAGACCTACATAGCACTTCAGTCAAGCAGCTTAGCTCTCCAGTGGAAGATAGACAAAATATTGCAGTCTATCCCACTCTCCAGCCACTGAGCTGCTCTCCAAGCCAAACCCATGGAGCCACAGTCTGTCATTTCCCCCGCGAAACCCAATTATGTTCCCTCCAAGCCAAAACCAATGAGCTGAGGAGCTCTTCTGCACAGCCAGAGATGCCAGAGATGGTTCAGAATGCTTGCAGAGAAGACGAGTGTGTGTGTGTGTGTGTGTGTGTGTGTGTGTGTGTGTGTGTGTGTGTGTGTGTGTGTGTCTGTGTGTCTGTATCTGTATCTGTCTCTGTGTCAGAGAGTTCATTAGCTGGCTTGCGCACTCAGTGGCTCAACTTCCCGCTGCCCACCACTCATCTATACGGTTACTGTCACACGCTTAGGACTGGTGGATTAAATGGTGGGTTGCCCAGGGCTGCCAACTTTTCAAAAAACCTTGGAGTGAGATTCAGCGGGGCCGACCACAATTTGGTCGTTTAGGCCTACACATAAATACCTATTAATTATTACCTATTAAAGCAACTCTCTTGCATTTCACACAGCACAAAATTTGAACATCCACAACTCTGCCTCCCGCCAAAGTCCCATCCCCCTCCTCACTAGCACCTACACCCACAGATGCAGCCACTTCAAATTTTCCATGCCTTCCGGATGCCTACCAACTTCCAGCCAACTTCCAGCCAAAAACCACCCCCCCACCACCTCTCTGGGGGCGTGTCTAGATTCCACTGTAACGCGCCCATTTATTAAATTACAAGGTGTCACCATGAGACACCTCATAGAAACACAAAAACTAACAGGTTTAGAGGTGCTTGTACTTTACCTAGCAGTTTTTCCATTATGTGCTACATTATTAATCTACTCCACTGTCTCAGATGTGAATATTACACTTTTATTGCACTACTTTTATCTTAAAGATTTAGTTTGGCCTACTAGTTACAGTACTTCTGTACAATAATATAAATTTGTTGCTCGGTTATATTATTACAGGTTACAGTAAGCCACCCAGCAGTATTTAAGTTAATAAAATGACCATCTTTATCAATAAATTCAATTCAATCAATTTTAGTTGTAAAGCCCAATATGACAAATCACAATTTGCCTCACAGTGCTTTACAGCATACGACATCCCTCTGTCCTTAGGACCCTCACAGCGGATAAGGAAAAACTCCCCCCCAAAAAACCTTTAATGAGGGAAAAAAACAGTAGAAACCTCAGGAAGAGCAACTGAGGAGGGATCCCTCTTCCAGGATGGACAGACGTGCAATAGATGTCGTACAGAACAGATTAGCATAGTAAATAGAGAGACAGAGATAGAGACAAAGGCAGAGAGAGATGCAGGACAGACGGTAATGACAGCAGCTTACAACAACGTTAATGAAAGTAATAATATTACAATTATAGTTCTGGTTACTGTGGTACAATATGTTGAAAGTATATATTAATATCTGATAGTATACATATGTGACAATAATCATATGTGTATAATAACAGTAGAAGTATGACTAATGATAACAGCAGCAGCAGGAGGCATCTGGCAGGACCACGGCAGTAGCACAACCACACACGTCACACTGTCCAAGCACCGCTGCAATACGAGTTAACCTGAGAGACAGTGGAGCACAAAGGCTCCGGAGAAGAAGCCGAGTTAGTGACATCCAGAATGGCCGAGCAAACAAGATACAGTAATAGGATACGCGAGAGCGAGAGAGAGAGAGAGAGAAGGTGTCCGGTGCATTATAGGTGGTCCTCCGGCAGACTAGGCCTAAGTCAGCCTAACTAGGGGCTGGTACAGGTCAAGCCTGAGCCAGCCTTAACTATGTTTTCCTATGTGAGGAAAGTCTTAAGTCTAGCCTTAAATGTGGAGACGGTGTCTGCCTCCCGGACCGTAACAGGAAGATGATTCCACAGGAGAGGAGCCTGATAGCTGAAGGCTCTGGCTCCTGATCTACTTTTGGAGACTTTAGGGACCACGAGTAACCCTGATCATGGCCCTTTCAGAGGCTTTGTAATCCAACATGGATCACCAAAGTTTGTTTGGAGATCTTTAAAAACTATGACATCCAATAATGAAGATCTCTGATTATTTATCCCCATATCAGCAATTAAAGGAGATGTTTTTATCATTTGCTGTTAGCTGAAGCTTACCAAGGGCAAGGGGTATCCCATAATGAATTGGGTCAAGTCTGTCAACAAATCAGAGGTGGTGTTGCTGTGTACGTAACAGCACTGATCCAAAGGATCTTTGCAGTGGAATGACATGACATTCAGGAGGCTCAGCAGAGTAATGCTGTTCATGCAACAAGGGAAATAATGAGTAAAAATATTATGAATGTAATGAATAAAATGTAGATTATCCTTTGCTCACCTAAATAGTATTGTAAGCTCATGTGACCAAGACGTGTGATAAGCAGTCCATGGATATATCCAGTATGTATAATATGTAAGATATAGGGCTGTAATGGTTCACAAAATTCACAGTTGGGCTGGATATTTTTTGGTATTTTAACTTTTTAACGGACCACACTCAGTATGTCAGGATTAACAGCTCTGTTTCACAGTCCACATCCATCAGTACAGGTGCCCCACAGGGCTGTGTCAGTTCACCAGTCCTCTTTACACTATACACTAATGACTGAAGCAAATCTGGCAACTCTCAAATTTTTTAATTTTCAGATTACACTGCCATTCTCAGTCTTCTGAACAAGGACAAATGTCCCTCAGCCTATTTTGATGAAATAAACATTGGTTTGTGCAGTGGTGTGATGCTAACTACTTGGTTTTAACACCACTAAAACTGAGGAGATGACTTTGCACCCCAGGTCAGTGGGGGATCATAGCCCAGTCATCATACATGATGAACAAACAAATCAGGTGTGCTTCTACCTAGGGATGCACCGAAATGAAAATTTGGGGCCGAAGCCGAAGCCGAATAATATTAGACGCTTGGCCGAATACCAAGTCCCAAATACTGAATAACGTTGTTTAGTTTTGCATTCGTTTTTTGCAGATGAACCCCTTCCAGATTGTGGAAGGGGTTCATCTGCAAAAAGTGTTGTCACGGCGGGGAGTACATTAAAATCCACCCTGATTAAAGGTGTTCATGGTCATCAATGGTATTTTATTTGTCAGTCTTCAAACATACTGTAATAATGATCAAATGAAACAGACAAGGTGGGTCTAAATCACACAAACTTTAGTAATATTTCAAATAATAAAAGTTCACACACAAAGTCTTTGGGTTGAGGGCGAGTAAAATAATCAAATTGGCTATCAGCTTCAAGTTCGACTTCCTCTGTATCTCTCTCCCTCTCTTCGTCCTCACTTGATTCCCCTCCTGTGCCGGGCCCCTCAACATATGCCGTTTCTGAATAAGAATGACCAGCACAATTCTTGCATTACTAATAATGTATAAACATAACATGTTTTGTCATCAAATTGCCATTTGCCAATGTTTTTGTTTATACATTTTTTGTTCTTAGATTATACCAATATGTTGTTTTCCTACTTTACATTGGTTGACATGTACCTGACAGTTCCTGTGACTCATTACTGGATGAAGTCAGATCAGTTTGTTCCTCTCCCCCAGAATCATCACTACTGGCTTCAGCTGGTGTTACAGAGGAACTTCCTATTTGGTTAGGAAGACATTACGGAATCATTACATCTGTATCATTCAGCATTAGAACCATCCATAACATAACTGCAGAAACTGAATTGAGCGATTGTGTACAGTATACAGTATAGGCCTGGCTGGCTGCCTAGCCATATTGTACATTTTTCATGTTAAAATAGAAGCAACACATATAGGCTATTTTATTTAGCCACCTCTCCTCTAGGGTATATACTGCACTGTACACTGTCTAGTTAAGTAGCGTTTATGTGAGACAGTACCACAACAAACCACCACATCACTGCCACAGAAGCAAAATAAATCTACAATGTGGAATAAAGCTTTTTTTCCCCCCTTTCTTTCTTGAAAACCAGCCATGAAGGATGTTATTGTTGCACTTGCAGAAAACAAAGGCCATCCATATCAACTGGTGTGATACACATGAGGATACACATGACAAAAGGGAACAAAGTGCATGGTCTTAAAGCCAATAATTTTATTATATGTTGGTCTTCTCAACTGGCTTCTGGGGGCGTCTGACATGCATTGTGTGGCGTTTATAAACTTACTTGTCGCTGCTGCGTCGCCATCCACTTTGCTAGCGACAGTGGCGAGGGGTGGGGGTGGGGGACCCGGTCTAAACAGGTCTGTAAGCTTATAATATTTTGCCCCCTCTCTTTCTAGGGCCTTCCTTTTGCCCTCCATCTCTCTTTCATGTCCACCTTTCCTTTTTCCTCCTCTCTTCGGATGATCCATCAGTCTCTCTCTCTCTCTCTCTCTCTCTCTCTCTCGCTCTCTCACATACCATCCGGTGCACGCGCTGTAACCATGTGCATTCTCCTTCCTGTGTTTTCGTTGTGTAGAGGCGGGCCATAAATCAACTAACCAATCACGACATGATTCTTCTAAAAAAACTGTCATTTTCGACCAATCCTAATAACCCTCTGTTTCACAGTTTCACAGCGCGTACGTCTCTGTGCAGTAGCGAGTGAGAGGGCGTGTACTAGAAGAAGTGTTGTCTGCCTGGCAACAGCGGGCCATTGGCTGCATTGTATTTATTGCCAGAACATGGCCTGCCAGCCCTGGCTTCTTATTGGCCCGGATGGCAGCCATACAGGCCAATAAGGAGCCAGGCCATCTGGAAATCGACAGACTAAACAGATGGGCCAGTCCGTGAGTGGGTGTCAGGCTTCAGCGTCAGACTTTAGATGAAAAGGCATAAGGTCTCAGGAAAACCTCTATCAGACGTCACACTAACGGCCTCGGAAAAAAGTCATCAGACCAAAAGGCATCAGAAAACCAGACGTCAGACCAGAAGGCATCAGAAAAAAGTCGTCAAACGGCCTCAGGAAAAAAAGTCATCAGACCAAAAGGCATCAGAAAAAAAGTCGTCAGACTAAACGGCCTCAGAAAAATCAGTCTCATATAAAAACATTATTACTATTTTTATTTCTTCAAACTTTGATTTAACAGTCTGCAGACCATGGGTGCAGACTAGTAATTTATTTATCTATCTATCGCAGTACAAATGCCGTCATCAAAACACGTTATTCTGGATCGTTTTGGCTCAACAGTGTGAATTTCATACATGTTGTAGTCTTCTAGGCTGAAAAAACTGGGGATGCAAATCTTGGCAGGTAGCCTAATAAATACACCTCTGCCTAATAATGCATCCAGGCTGTAATTATATTTCAGGGGGTCTGTGAATCAAAGGATTTTACCAGGTCATATTCTGGGTCCTTTTGGCTCAACAGTGTGAATTTCATTCATTTAGTAATGACATAAGCATAAAACAGGGGACACATTATTCAGCAGCAGCAATCAGTTCTGTCGAAAAATGCACGCACCCCTTAACACCCTCATGAAACTTCAAATCAAAGTTTGATAGGAACACCATCATGGCTTTATCAGCACGTAGTCGTAGCGTACTTTATTTGATGGGCCTTGAAAGTGCAAATGACTCCCTACATTAATTTTCCACATTTAAAAACCTTGTTTTCGTAGAGCTATCTGAAATCCCATGCTTAAAAACGCAGCCACACACAAAATAGTGAAGAGCTGGCATTAAGAAATAATGAGAGATTAATCAAGCAGACTATTCAGACCAATCAAGGAAACGGTACTTTACCGATTCTAATAAAACATTGATGATGCTAAACGTTAAAAAACTAGACTTCAGATCAGTGATCATCACTGATGAACCTGAGAAAGAAGATTATTTCATTTTTAAACAGTACGTCTCCTTAAAAATCAAGACGATAGCTTTCCTTTCAGCTGTGGGCGTGCTCCCGCGAGGTGCATGCAGTTCTCGGCAGGCATGCAGATCTCCGCATAACACAGGCCATGCTCCTAGCATAAGAAATACAGAGTTTTCACCAATACTGGCATTGGTTTTAAAGGAAATATCAGCAAATTTATGGATAAACTGTTCAGAGATCACAAAGATCATTCATAGTTTTCAGTGATGTGACCCGCGCAGCTGGAGGGCAAAACAGCAGTTCAACAACATGACCAGACACTACAGAGCAGCAGTAAGGACTGTTAATTTACCCATCTATCAACCCACGAATACTTAGTCATCACGTTGTCAAACTCCTTTCACATTCATATATTTTCACTATTCTTTTACATACATATATTTTCACTCTCACGTATACATATACACTTTACTTTTCAACACATACACATAGGCTGCGGTCAGGAAGTCTTTTTTGCTTTGGAAGGTTCCTAGCTGAGTGAAATGAGAAATTTAATTATTTAATTATTTGAAGGATAGTCCCTTAAGATGAATCATCTTGTTTTCGAGGGAGTCCTTATCCTCCCAAAATGACTTGAAAATATTTTAGTGGCCGCCATGATAAGAGCTGTTCGAATTCTCTAAACACTAAGGAAAGGAGGTTAAATGCTTCCTTTCAGATCTCCTTTAGGATAGGATACATCGGAGCTTCCTAAGTCATTGCAGCAGCAATTTACGCACCATTCACAAACTCAAATGATTAGGAAAGAAAAAGATCAACATGACCGAGAAAGGAAAGAGATCACCATTTAAGTTACCGCTTTATGAAGCATTATACATCTCATGCCATAACTTGTTCATATATATTTTTTCAACTTTCAACATTATGTTAAACTTAGATGTGAACTATGAATGTTTTGCTACTATTGGTGTACCCTCCATCCACAGCTTTGTTTAACTTGTTTTATAACAGGATAAACAAATATACAATGCATCATTTTTATTTTACGATTTGCGTGTGAATGAGAAAAAACGGAAATCCACGTGCTTTTCCCATTTTCATCTTCAAATGGCTAATTGATATAGAAATTAAATCAAAACCAGAAACCTACTTGTTTTTCACCTTTATTGTTATATCTATATTATCTGCCCCTACTGCATCTCAAAACATTGGCATCGGCTATGCTTATGGCCTAGATAGGTAGCTAGATAGATAGCTAGATAGCTAGATAGATAGACAGACAGACAGACAGACAGATAGATAGATAGATAGATAGATAGATAGACAGATAGATAGATTCAAGAGCATTATCTAGACCTGCTCTATGTGTAAAGTGCCCTGAGATGACTTTTGTTGTGATTTGGCAATATATAGATAAAACTGAATCGAAAAAAAGAAATAGATAGATAACCCAATCTAGTAACATTGCTGTGTCTCGTGCGGAAATGCACATATACTTGGCGTATCTGGAGATTTAAATAATCAATGAAGTTACTGCTTCCCATTTTTTATTCCCCTGCAGTGCTGCAGTGGAAGGATCATAACAAAAAATACAAAAGACTGTAATATTAACAGATATCTGCCTGAGGTTAATAAATACTTGCAGCGAGCACCCCACCCCACAGCAGAAACAATAAGTGCGTTTCCCCATAAAGAGAAACGCTGTGCGCATTTACGCACGAAGCACAGCAGCGTCCCTTTTATTGTTGTTATTATTATTATTATTTATTATTATTTATCTGTCTATCTATGCAGTAGGAGCACATAATATTGATTTAACAATAAAGGCCAAACACAAGTTAATTACTGGTTGTGGTCTAATTTCTACTCCAATTGCCCAAGAAGAAAATGGAAAAAGCACAAGGATTTCCATTATATTATTATACATCTGGTTGATGTCGGCCCCATGTATCAAGTTTAGATCGTTCAGACGTAGCAGGGAGAGTGTTTGCTCAATGTCAAGATGTCGCTGAGACGTCGGCCTTTAATCGAAAATGACCACGATCGTTTTGTTTATTTTTCATTTTCATTTCTGCCATACTATCAACACATGCTCATTCTTCCATAGCCTACAGGTAGGCCTACTTGTGGATCTAAACATCCATAAAGTAAGGGTCTTTATGGATGTTTAGATTGATCTTGATGTATTTTTTTCTTTATTTTTCTCTAATTGTTGTATCACTTCCTGACAGGTGATGCTGATGCTCATCAGTCCAATTACCTCCTCCTCCTCTGATTGGTTAACATGATACAGCATATGTGTGTATATATATGCAAGTGGTGTGATGCTGTGTTATTATACCTGATGAAGGTCGTCCTGACCGAAACGTTGTTCTGACACTCAATAAACACAGTCAGCAGTGAGTGAGACAGTGTGCGGGAGACTTCATATTTGTAGAAATTAGAGTTGTATTCATAACACTTTGCACTCACAGCTTTTAATTTCATACTCACATAAAAACAATCCTAACCCAAACAGTTTCACAGACTCATGTATGACAGCAGAATTTTGTGTACATCAATTTTATTGACGTACAAATGTTTAACATTACGAATACGAATGGTTAAAATTATGCGCACATCTTTTTGAAAGTTGTCTTACACCATACCTGTTACCCTATTTCGTGTGTAAGTGTGCACAATGAAGAGACAAAAGTCATTTGCCAAACTTTATTTTCAAATTTCCACAAACAATATCTGATGGCCAGTCCGCTTCTCCTGGCAGCCTGCAAGACACAAAAGATGATGAGCACATAACTTCAAGAAACACATTCCAACTTCACCACTGTATTTTTTTAACATTTCAGATATATTTTAGCCAGATTGAAGGCTTTGGGTCCGACACTCTGCTTAATTTAGTGTTGAAACTGTTAAATAACGGGATCCGGCGTTAACTCCATTAATTTAACAGCAGCTCAACAATCCTTCATCTCGGAAAACAGTGGTTTCAAAACTGCGCTATTACCTGTAACCACCGGGTCAGTTTGCTTTGCAGAGGAGGAGACCTCGACTGATAAATTGCCCATAAAAATCACATTAACAACATACCAAAGGCATCCTTAAACTTCACTATTTCACCTCCGCGCTCCTCTCCGCTGGTCTCACCGACACTTGAGCACCCGTTCTGGGATACACAGTGTCGGCCCGCCCCGCCTTACCTCCGCGCTCCTCTTCGCTCCTCTCCCAGACACTTGAGCACACATCCAGGGCCCCGGAGGTCTGGCTGGGGGGCCGCGGGACCATGGGTGGCAGCTACGGACACTTCCACTTTAACCCAAAACGAGTGCTCACGATAACCAGATGAGCAGTTAACGTCAACTGGGGAAAATAAAATGAAAACACCACAGTTGTAGCCTGTTAGCTAACATAAGCTAAACTAGCTATCAGCTAACGAAAGATAACATTAGCAACATAACGTTTGGTATTTTCTGCCAATTTATTCCAGTTAGCTTACCTGAAACCAACTGCGATGAGATGCTGTGTCCTGCGGGCTCAGTTCCAAACAAACACCGCTGAGATGAAATTCCGCCTCTGCGGCGACTTCCGTATGTGGGCAGACATTCTCCGGCACTGGGCCGACCCAAAGCCGACGTGACAGAGATGTTTGATGAGCTGGGACAGAGTATTACATTTAAAGATATCCGCCCAGTGGCCGACGTTTGTTACACGTTATAAATTCAAGGCCGATGTGTCGTTCTCAGCCCGACGTCGGCCAAATGTATGTGTGCTATCTGGGTATCTTTCACCGTGTTGTCCACGTTTATATATCCTGCATGAAACAACACGATGAGAATATACGCCCCATACGTTCTCATTGTGTGCATTTTGTAGTCCATCTTCAGAACATTGTAGTTTCACCACAGCAGGCTCACGTCAATAACATCCTTCTCAGCCAATCACAGCGCCATAAATTCTTCTTCTTCGTTTGGTTTAATGGCGCGTTGTATACCGCCACCTACTGTACCGGAGTATGTAGATGATAAATGGACTGCCTTCCGTTTCCACTATACTCCTTCCGTTTCCACTATACTTTCACTCACACATGCATACATTCTTCTCTTACATACATATATTTTCTTTGCACATACATACATTTTCCTTATACATACATATATTACTTATAGTATTAAATGTATACGATTGTGCATAAAATATATGAATATGAGAGAAAAATGTATCAGTGTGTGTGTTCAAATATATAAATGTGTGAGTGAAAATATATGAATGTGTGAGTGAAAATATATAAATGTGTGAGTGAAAATGTATAAATGTGAGAGTGAAAATATATGTATGTGTAAGGAGGATGTGTGTAAGAGGGCCAGAATGAATTATGTCTTGTACGGCCCCTCATAAAAATTCAACATCACCCTCTAAACTTTTGGGATATCGGGTGTGCCCTGTCCGCACATCGCTTCAGTAGCCTATGTGCCGAAGCGGTGTGCGTACGAGCGTCTTTTTTTATATTTGTTTATTGTCCTTACGTAGACGGATTCACTACAAACTGTAGGGCCCAGCAGAGGCTGTACTTCTTGTCCTGTCCGCACATCGCTTCAGTAGCCTGTGTGCCGAAGCGGTGTGCGTACGGGCGTCTTTTTTTATATTTGTTTATTGTCCTTACATAGACAGATTCACTACGAACCATCTGGTTTGGATCTGCCACCAAACTGGACAGGAACAGACTGAAATGGATAATCAGGTGTGCAGAGGATTATTGGGACTGATCGTCCCTCCATCAAGGAACTGTATCAGTCAGGAAACGGGCAGGAAACATCTCTAGACCCCTCACACCCTGAACACAAACTGTTTAAACTCCTCCCCTCTTCTGATTTAATTTTTTTCAAACCACTTTACAGCACACAAGATATTGCAGTATTTTCTATCGTTCCTTTATTAGAACATTTTAACCAAGATACAACCAACTTTTCAGTAATCATCTCAAACAAACAAACAAAAACAGTGACACAGGTTAAGAAACATTTTCCTTTTTGTTCAAATATAACTTCAGGTACAGTATTAAAATAAGTAAAAAGGCATACATAAATAAAAACATAGATAAATAAAATAATAATTCTTGGTGTATAGCATTTGTGGGTAAGTTCTTGAATAGACAAAAATTGCATAGGCTTACTGCCGATATGGTGTAGGTCGCCTGTACGAAAGCCCTTAGCACTGAGGACGCACCCACCAGTAAGCGCAGGGACACGCGCATCTTCGGCACACGGACATGCATATCTTCAACATGCAGACACGCGCCCCGTCAGTTACAAGTGGCCCTGTACAGCTCTTTCCACCTCCATCCCTCCTACTTGCGCAAGTCGGAAAGAGGGAGGAGAGAAGGCGTGGAATGGGTTTTACACAGCCAATTCACATCACACCAATCAAATGAGTCCCTCTCCTCGCCCTTTACTCAATTCGCCATGGCAGAAGAGAGCAGCAGCGTCAGACAGCCAAACTTCTCCAAGGAGGAAACTGATGTTTTGGTCCGGGAGGTCCAAGCTCGCAGTGTCCAAATATACGGAACTGCGAGCATCACAGGCTGATGATGCAAGGGTAGCCTGGGAGGAGGTCACCTCAATTGTAAATCAATGTTGCGTTTCTCTCGTACGCTCACTCTCTCTTTCTCTCTCGCGTGCACTCTCTCTCTCGCAGTCTCACTCTGTTTCTTTTCTTTTGATTTTTCTAAGATGACAGATGCTGAATATATACTCCCTATCTGATGCTGTGGCTGTTTGTGGTTGGCTGAGAGGGATGTGAACTCAGTAGTTTGCAGCTGTGTTAATCAAATCAAGTTGGGTTTCCATTATGCGTGCAAAACATGCCAAACGGTGCCAAACGGTACCAATCCCCTTTGATCTGACATCAGATGTGACGGGACAGTCGATATAGAGATATATTTATGTGTTGATTGCAGATAGTTGCATTGAATAGTGGTTTCTGTGGGTATTTATTGCATCGTTAATGTGCCTGACATTCTGGAGACCTGCCTGTGAGGTTGTGGTGATGTGTGCACACTGTCCGCCAGTCAGCCAAACTGCCACTACACCGGCTACGCTCCGCCTGTGCTGACAGTAGACCTGGTTTCAGCTGGCAAGCTTTTAGCGCACCTTCGGTGAAGCCTTTTGGCACGAAACTGTCACTGGATCTGTCGACACCTCCCCCTGCTGCGCCACCACACCCATCTCAGCGCACCTCGGTCTGCCAAACTACCAAACTGAGTGCTTCTTGGGTTGCACTGCTCGAAACTAGCTCTGCGCAGGGTTTGCCATACCCTGTGCCACCCTGCGCCACTGGGAAACTAGAGGCCTCGATCTGCTTCCAGGAATGGCTGCAAAATTTCTGTCTTTGTTTGTCCTTTGTATTTACAGTCATGTCACTATTATTACATTAAGGTGACATCACCGCAGCATACATATTCTAATACCTCGGTTTTTCCTGAAAAAAAAGATGTGTATAACATGATTGTGCTGAGATTTTACATGCAAGCAAAAATAGGGAAAAGAAAAGGCTTTGATGGGAGAGGGTGAACGGCAGCCTCATTAGCTAATGCTGTATTCCCTTGTGCTTTCTAGGTGATGAGAGAGGTGTGTGTTAATGGGGTTGGAGACATGGATGGAGCTGGAGCTGGATCACCAGTGCACAAACCTGAGCTGGAAAAGGTAAACGCACTTGACCTTGCAGCAGTCTAATTCTCGTGAATGCATTACCACAAGAATACCCTGAGGGAATTTCTTCAAATTTGGCACAAACATTCACTTTGGGTCAGTAATGTATTCCTGTCAAATACGGTGGCCATTGGCTTACCGGCGACGGAGAAATCGGCTCCAATATCCTCTTCTTGGCGTCATGGCTGCCCAGTAGTACCTGAACAGCTGAGCCAGCTGAACACAGGTATGTGACGTGTCAGAGGAGAAAGGAGCTGTTCACATTTCTGTCTCGGTGGCAGGTAACGGCCCACAAACCTCACTGCACTTTAGGGACTGTTCTTTACTTATGAAGGGACTGTCAGGGGAGGAAAGTGGCTGGTTAATTTTTATTCTATTTTTTTATTTCAATCCCCCTTATGTTAATTACTTATTGATGCTGTTTTTGAAGTATGAATAAATCAATAAGTAATTTATTCCATTGAAATATCATTGATGTATTATAGAAAAATGATTTATCTTTTTATAAATGACAAAAGGTACATCTGCCTCATTTTCACTGTGGTATCCTGATACTACTCAGAACCGTGATGTTTTCATTGGTATCGTACAGTGGGTCCCAATTTGGTACACTAATCTGGAGGGGGTTCATCTGCAAAAAAGAATGAAAATCTAAACAACGATATTCGGTATTCGGTACTCGGTATTCGGCCAAGTGTTTAGTATTATTCGGCTTTGGCTTCGGCCCCAAATTTTCATTTCGGTGCATCCCTACATAATACTGCAGTCATACTGTACCATATGTATGTGTCTGATTATAAGCATGTGTGTTAATTGGTGGACAATAAGCAACATCTAGGCCGTTTAATGCAAACTGCTCACAGCCTAATTACTTATCTACAACATGTTCCAGACATTCTTAAGGATTTAGAAGTTTTACAGAGTCTGCTATGTATTACACCAAAGACATGAAAATCAGTTTTAAAGGCATTCAAGGGCCTCATGCAGCAACATTTTCTTAAATTTCTCTCATATTTCTTCTTATTGTTTGGATTAAGAGAAAAAATAAGAGAGTCAACTCCGGATGCACCAAACGCTCTTACCATCCAAATCTGCTTTTACCCAGGTGTGCTGAATGATGAATCCCACTTGATCGTAAATTGGAGGCGCGTGGCTGATTGTTTGCAATTATGTGACATCCACTAAACACCATATAAGGGCAGGTGATGTGCCGCGTTCAAAGACCTAACTCTGGCACAACAGTTGGAGAAATGCCACCGAAAAAGGGAAGTTGAAAGAAGAAGAACTTTAGCAACAACGAAACTGAGGTACTATTAAATGAAATTAAATACAGGAAACATGAGTGTCAGTACTGGTGTTACAGGCACATTAAAAACACAGCAGTGGCAAAATATATGCAATGCAGGTAATGCTGTGTCAGCAGAGGGACGCACAGTTGCAGAAATTAAAAGAAAAATGTTTCATATGAAAATGGAGGCAAAAAAGCGCATTGCTCAAGCCAAGCGCAGCATGATGACTACTGGGGTAGTACAAGAAGTAGTGAAGTGACATTTATGTTTGTATGACAGAAACAAAAATGCGAGGGATAACATGTTAACTGAAAAACATTCATTTTCAATGTGTCTAAAGAACGAAAAAAAAAAACATGTTTGTCGTCCAAAGGTGTTCAGTCGGACGCTCCACTTGACAGTGATGAGGTTGTGGTCTTGTGTGAGGAGGAGGATCTGCAGCTGGGTACATCTGGGACTCAAGCCCCCACCAGCCAGGAAACCACACAATCGAGTGTATCAGAGCCTGAGTGCCCTCACCACAGTTTCTCCTGGACACAAGTTGTGTCTGCCGCTGTCAGATGGTGCAAAACCAAAATCAGATACTTTCAACACTGCAGGTTATACAACATTGATCAGAATGACCTCGGTGCAAGAAAATATAAATGAAAACCGTGAAAGGATGAATGAAACACTCAAAAGAAATTCTAAATAAAACAATATGACACTGCGACTGGCTTGTGTGAAATTGCTCTAATTTGTTATTCACTACCATCTAAAGTTGAAGTTTACAAAGTTTTCAAAGGGCTTAACATGCCCACAGGTATCGAAAACAAAATGATAACTTACCTCATAAGTGGTCAATTAATTGCTGCCAAACGATGATGCCACCTCCATCAGGTGCGTCAACAGGGTCCTCCGGGATTTCCTCCACAGAAGGCATCTGTTCTGACAGTTGCACGCCACATCTCATTGCCACATTATACAGGACACAGCAGGCCATAGTCATCAAACATGTTTTCTCTGGAGTGTAGAGAAGCTTTCCACCTGCCAAATCCAGGCACATCCACCTGGCCTTCAGCACTCCAATTGTGCGCTCCACCACGGAGCAGGTGCATGTATGCCGGTGATTGTAAGAGCGCTCCTGCCCTTGACTGGGTTCAATTAACCAATAGGATTTATGAATTAAATAATAAATCATTAAAAGTAATTTAAAGCATATAATAATCTACATATATTATATAATCTGTTTTCTTATGTTCCTGAAATACAAAACATGTTTCCATGCATTTTACAAGCAATTCATGAGCTGTGTAAACAGGATGATTTTCTCTTATCTGGGTAAGAGTGCTCTCAGCCACTCGTGAATTTTGTTCTTACCTAAGAGAAGGGCAAAAATAAGAAAACACTGGTGAATCCCAAAAGTCAGTGGGTACCAGCAAAATAAGAGAAGATCAAGGATACGAACAAAAATGAGAGAAAATCTGTTCGTAAATCATTTCTTGCATGAGGCCCAATGTCTGGAAGATTACAGAGCACCAACACCAAAATTGATTTTTTTCATAACATGATCACTGTGTAGTTTAAAGGAAAGTTCGGGGGTGACCCACACACCAAGATATTTAATTGTTCTACTTTGTGAAGAGATTGACCATCTTTCAAAACCAAAGAATTTGAAATTGTGGTTATATCTCATACCTAGAAGCACTGAATAAGATTTTGTGTTATTGAGAAGTAGTTTGTTAGCTGACAACCAAGTTGTAGGATATCAAAATTAGATTGTAGGGACTCTATGTGATAAAGAGGCTTTTGATATGTATATAATGGTACTACCTGCAAACAGTTGTGCACAGCAATTGGAAAAGATGAGTGGGAGTTCATAAATGAAAAAAGAGAAAAGAAGTGGTCCTAGAGTAGAGCCTTGAGGTACACCTCTGTGAATTAAACCACAGCAATGCATGTTGAGGAAGACCTGTAGCATGAAGTTTGTCCAAACCATAATAGTGATCAACCAGATGAAAAACTGTGATGAGACAAGCAAATATTGCTCCTGTGAGATGACCGCAATTGGATGCAGAGAAAACATAATTAGTGAATTTATGCATAGCAGTAGTTGTGCAAAAGTTAGATCTGCAACCAAATTGATATTGAGTAAGCATATTATTATTATTATTATTATTATTATTATTATTATTAAGGTACTCTAATAATTTATTATAAATCATTTTTTTCAAACACTTGAATTGAAAAAGTATTAGACAGCTGTGTTTCTTTTTTCAGGAAAGTACTGTTTTGTTTACTTTGTACCTGTTTTATATTCATTGTTCTTCCTGTTTATGGTCCTCCCAACTGCCAGAAGGCTTCATGTGACAGACCAAGCTCAGATGGTGAAGCATCTCATGAAAATGGACACAGCGACTACAAGGACCAAGGTGAGAGTCCACATAAAATGTCTCCAAGGACTTTCCAGGGAAAAAACTCAACTTAACTCAACTCAGCTTTATTTATATAGCACTTTACACACAACACCGTTGATCCAAAGTGCTCAACATCATACACAGAGGAAGACAAAGAGCTAAAGATGAGAACAAACAAGAGAAAAAGAATAGTACCATCAAAGATAATAGTACAATTAGAGTAAGGTGCAGTAAAATCCTGATAAGGAAGCACAATAAAGGCAAAGACAAAGGCTTAGGCACAATCAAAGGCGGTGGAATACAGGTAAGTTTTTAAATGACTCAGGACTGATAAAAACCTTTGATCAGAGTGTTACAACCCAGTAGATGTCTAGGGGTAAGGGAAGCGACATAAAACCAAACAAGTAAGTGAATAAGGCAATCTGCCGTTTATTCAGTAACAAAACAAATAATAACAGCTACGCTTCATACAGAAAAGAAAAAACCTGCTCGGAGGCTCTGTAAAACAACCCACAGCTCGGGCTTCACGAAAAGAGCCTCGGCGTTAAATTACATTTAAACAAAACAAACTCAGGGAAGGGCGGTCGGTGACGGCAAACCATAAAACAATTAAAACAAAACTCTGACCTGTCACCAACCAAAATAAACTCCCCAACTAACTTACCTAATTGTGGCGGAGGGCCACCCCGAATAACAAAACAATCTGGCTGTCTGCTCTACAACTTACCTGACAAATAAAACAACATGTAAACCGACACCCATAAACCTAGTGATCTATACATCCAATAACTACGTGTGTGCACAACGATATGTGGCTACGCTAAGAAACAATGTCCTAATGCCCTGTGATTCCCCAGATACACACACAAGGTACAGATCACGGCAATTGCAAAACACAAAGGAGCGAGGCGGACTGCTCAGATTAAATCACAGCCGCCCTTGCGCTTGACTGCGTGCAGCCTTTAAAGGTTCAGACGAGAGGCCAGCGAGGCGGTGATTGGCCGAAACCAACGACGACGGCGAGAGGGCCTGCCGACCTGCAAGCAGGGGAGCACTGAGCAGCAGCAGAGGAGGGCGGGCTTGGAGGCGTGGTTCACCGGGGATTCCCTCCAGAAGAGCAGACAATTAGACACACACATAATTGATTGACAGGTGCTGGCCGAATAACCCACACAATGACGTGCACAGCACATTAAACACAGAAAATAAATGTACAAAGGTCCGGAGACCGTAACACAGAGGATCTTAGCTCTCTGGCTGTGTGATATGGGGACAGGAGTTCTGTTAAGTAGGAGGGGGCGAGACCATTGAGCGCCATATATACAAGCATCAGAATTTTAAAATAAATCCTGTAGCTAACAGGCAGCCAATGTAGTGAGGCAAAAATGGGGGAGATGTGCTCCCTCATCTGTGACCTTGTCAAAACTCTGGCTGCTGCATTCTGGACAAGTTGAAGACGGTATAAGGAGGACTGATTGATACCAAAGTATAGTGAGATACAGTCATCAAGGCAGGAGGATATGAAGGCATGGATTACTTTCTCCAGGTCAGAAATACAGAGAAATGATCTGAGTTTGGATCTGCTGCATGAAACTGATTTTTTTTGTCAAATTTCAATGCCGCGTTGAAAATGACTCAGAGGGAGCTGACCGGCCCAGGTAAGAGATAGTGTTGGTCAGATACTGTGGTACAAATAAAATAACTTCTGTTTTATTGTCAATGAGCTGTAGAAAGTTTTCTGCCATTCAGGATTTGATATCATGAAGACAGTTATTGAGGTTGGTTAGTTTATTATAGTTGTTTGGCTCTAGGGGGAGGTAGATCTGAGTATTGTCCACATAATAGTGGAAAGAAATGTTGTGCTTTTGGATAGTGTGGCCTAGTGGGAGCAAATAGATGGAAAAGAGGATTGGACCAAGTATGGAACCTTGGGGAACACCACAGGAGATGGGGGCTGAGGAGGAGGATGAGTTGCCAATGGAGACACTGAAGGATCTGTTGGATAAGTATAAGGAAAACCAGTTCAAGGTGGGACCAGAGACCCCTGCCCATTCGTTTAACCTGTGGATGAGAGTCAGATGATCTACTGTGTCAAAAGTAAGAGGATGGAGTTAGAGGATGGAACAGTTTCCGGAGTTGGCAGCCAGAAGGAGGTCATTGGTTATTCTGAGTAATGCAGTTTCTGTACTGTGAAGAGCTCTGACACCTGATTGGATGCAGATTTGATCCAGGTGTGACAACAGTTGGTTGAAAACTACTTTTTCGAGAATTTTGGAAAGAACTGGGAGTTTGGAAATTGGTCTGTAGTCTGAGGGATCTAGATTCTGTTTTTTGTGGTTGGACTACTGCATGTTTGAAAGATTTCGGAACATGGCTGGTTTCTAGAGAGCTATTGATAATTGAGAGAATACTGTGACTGATGGTGTTAATGACTTCTTTGAAGAGTTTGGTTGGTATAATATCAAGAGAGCAGGTGGAGGTTTTGAGGAGTATGATGAAGCTCTGGTGAAGTGATAGAGTAGAAGGAATTAAAACTGACAGTGTTTTCAGTGGAGACAGATAGCCTATTAGCAGGTGGAGAAATACTAGCTCTGATGTTTATTACTTTGTCTCTAAAGAAATTTAGAAAATCCTCACATTTAGAGACAGATGCTTCAAGACATGGGGTGGGGTGGAGGAGGTGACATAGTTTAACACACTATAAAGTATCCTGGGGTTATGACAGCTCTTGTTAATAAGATCAGAGAAATATTAGCTGGTATTTCTTCAACAGATCTTTCAAAATTTGAAATGAGACCTCCAGTTTATCACGCTTCCACCTCTGCTCTGCCCCTCTGCAAGCTCTCCTTATTTCTTTGCTGTGAACGTCATTAAGCCATGGTGAGGCCAGAGGCTTACATTTTTTAGTTTTAACTAGTGCTACAGAATCAAGGATGAAACTGAAACTGTGTTATTGAATTGTGAGACAAGTTTCCCAGTGCTCACGTGGGACGATGCTGTCAATACTGTTTACTGTTTATGCTAGGAGCCTCTTTATAGGCTTCTGCAAATCTAGTGGCAGTGGAGGAATTTATAATGCGAGAGCAGAAGGGAGCAGGGCGGATAGGAGAAACATGTAGCGAATGCAAACAAAAAATTATGGTTTTGTGATCAGATAGGTGAAAGTCTTCTATCACACGATTGGGGATGGAGAGACCAGTGGAGATAACTAAATCTAGTGTATGGCCTTTAAAATGGGTTGGGCCATTCACAGATTTTTGGAGCCCAAAGGATTCCAGTAAATTTATGAAATCACTGGTCATGGCTTCAGATGGTCAGCAAATATGAATATTGAAATTGCCAATAATGAGGATGTTGTCATCTTTTGGAGCAATGCTGGAGAGGAGATCAGAAAATTCACTAATAAAATTAATGTTAGGCTTTGGGGGTCTGTATACTAGTAGGCAAAAGACTGGTGAGGAGCCAACTATCACAAAGGACAGAGATTTAAAAGAGGAAAAAGGTCAGATAGGGATATTTGAACATTTAAGGGTATTTTTGTGAATTACAGCCTCCCCTCTGCCATGTGAATGTAACCTGGGTTGATGAAAATGAGAGTAGCCTGAAGGAGTGGCTTCTGTGAGGGGGGAGAGATTATCAGGGGTTAGCCATGACTCATTAGCCCTTTTTAAACAGGAATTATGCAAATTTGCAGGAAAGCCCAATCGGTCTTCGTTCAGCATTGGCAGTATAAAAACAAAAATCAGGGAGTGCAGCGAAATGCCGCCTGCCTACTTTTCTTTCAAATATTTTTATTGGGAAGCAAAAAGCAAGTCCAGAACAGATACTACAAATTGTGCAAAACAAGGTTTCCTTGACTTTTTCATATGTAAATATGACAAAATAACAATGAGAACATTACAGGATGGAGAGAGGAAAAACAAAAAAAAGCCAAAAAAATTAAAGGAACGATAATGTAGGGACAAAAGATCAAACTTAATTTAAAAAAAACACAAGCAGACAAAACACAGGTCTAAATAGCAAATAATAACAACAACAAAAATAAAAGTAAAAATAATAAAACAAACAAAAGATCCCCCACCCTACACAGTCCCATTTCCCTCCACCGGTCAAAACCTCCATCTGTAAGAGAAGTTGGGAATGTTGGATTGGCCATTAAAGGCAGCGCAAATGATAGGGATCTAAGCTTGTGTTGTTTGGACATCTGTCATCAAATTAGGATGACATTGTGTATAACTGGGTTGTGATTATCAAGTGATTTTTTTGAGATGGATGGGAGACATCGCTACAGCCCCAAGTGAGTAAGGTAGACAGTCTTCACATTCTATATACAACCAGTTGTCAGAAAGGATTGTCTTGTCCAGCCAGTAAGACATGCAACAAATATTAACGGCCCGGTAGCAGCGAGTGAAGTCTGGTAAGGCCAGTCCTCCTATTTCTTTCTGTTTGCATAGGTAACCTTTTTTAATTTTATTATATTTATTGTTCCAAATAAAAGGACGAATTATAGAATACAATTTTTTGAAGAAGTTTTTTTTTCTGAAGATATATGGGCATGTTTTGACAAAGATACAGTAATTGGGGCAGAAAGACCATTTTGACTGCACTTACCCTAACTATCATTGAAATTGGCAGTGTTTTCCAAAATTCTATCTTTGCCTTAAGTTTTCCAAGCAAAACTGTGTAATTAGCCTCAAATAGTAAATTATATTTCTTTGTTATCTGAATTCCTAAATATGTGAACTCCTCAGGAGCTAGTTTAAATGGGATCTGTGCTAGGATATTTGGGTCTTCGCAACGTATTGGCATAAGTTAGCTTTTATTCCAGTTGACTCTATAACCCAAGAAGGAACTGAATAATTCAATTGTGTCTAGCAGAGCGGGGATTGATGATTTCAACTGCATTATATATAATAAAATGTGATCCGCGTAAAGTGAAATTTTATTTGATGGAAATTCAGTGTTGTAACCATGAATTCCTGAGTGTGTTCTAATTGTTTCAGCCAGGGGTTCCAGGGCCAACGCAAACAATAGTGGGCTGAGTGGGCACCCCTGCTGAGTGCCTCTATATAGGTATCTGTAATATTTTGGTTGGTGAGGATTCTTGCATTAGGGTCGGAATACAGTAGTTTAATCCAAGAAATAAATCTAACTCCAAAACCAATTTTTTTTAGCACAGCAAATAAGTAGGGCCACTCTACACAATCAAAAGCCTTCTCAGCATCCCAACTCAAAATGAACAAATCCCCTCCTTAGAAAGCTTGGGAGAGTAAATGATATTGAGAAGATGTCTGAAATTGTGAAGCTGTCTGTTTGGGATGAACCCAGTCTGAACTGGATGTATCAATTTCGCTACGTTAGGACCTAGTCTTTTTGCTAAGGATTTAGCTAATATCTTGTTTAATAAAGAAATTAGTCTATATGACCCCGCCTGTTTGAGATCTTTCCCTCTCTTGGGAATGAGAGTGATTACCACTTCATTAAGGAGCGGAGGAAATGTGCTGGCTTCAAGGGCTGTGTTTTGTAATTATTTTTTTTAAAGATATGGAGCTAAGATGGCACTGACTTTCTTATAAAATTCATTGCATATCCCATCTGGTCCCGGGCCTTTACCGTTCTTTAAAGTGTGAATTGTTGTGGTTATTTCATCGCATGTGAATTCCATGTCAAGGAAATTATTGTGCTTCTGGGAGAGAGTAGGGAGGTTGCACTTTTCCAAGAACTGTGCCCTGACCTCTGGTGAAGCATGGGCTTGTGAAGTATATAAGTTTTCATAAAATTGTTTAAATGTAGTATTAATGTCATTATGAGAGAAAATAGAGAATAAATCCTTAGTTGTCTTGCCAGTACTTTATGAGGCTTATCCCCAAATTTGAAATAGGTCTGTTTAATGTACATGAAGGCTCTAGAGATCCTCTCCAAATTTTATTCAATTGATATTTTAGCATTGAGATTTTATTATGTTTTTCCCCAATGGTTGTGCAGCATTTTCAGCATCCAGTTTCTGTATTTCTTCCTCTAATTGTATTTGTTTAATATTGTTCCGTTTCTTTTGTGAGGACTGGTATGATATGACACACCCCCTTATATATGCTTTAAATGTTTCCCATATAAGAAGTGGCGATACATCATTTACATCATTGGTTTCGAAAAAAAATCTAATTTGTGTCTCCAAGTACACACAAAATTTTCCCCTCATGAGGAGCTGGGGATCGAACCTCCAGGGTCAGCGTGAATTTGTCGTCTCAAGCAGCTCCAGCGAGATGGTGACAGGACAATGATCAGAAATCACAATGCGGTATTTGACATTGCGAACTGCAGACAAGAGTTTCCCATCCAGCAAGAAATAATCAATTCTCGTGTAGACATTATGCACCTGAGAATGAAACGTGTACTCTCTGCCTGTCGGGTTCATAATTCTCCATACATCAAATGTATTTTTTATATACGAGTTCAAAAAAAGGGCCACATTAGAGGTGGGCAATCTTTTGGTAGACGATCTGTCAAAGTATGAATCTAATGCCAAATTAAAATCACCTACAATTATTAGGGGCCGGGCAGCCTAAGCTGCCAGGACCCTTCTTCTTCTTCTTCTTCTTCTTCTTCTTCCGAGGAAATCCTACTTCCCATGCACGAAAAATGACCAACCTTTGCACAAAGGTCAAGTCCCATGCCAGATTGCCACAGCTGCAAAAACAGGCCAATAGTCCTGATGGTGGCGCTACAGCAAGCCTCTAAAGTTCAAAATTTTGAAAATTCACAACAAATCAACCATATGAGCTACAGATTTGCAACTTTCACCAAAATGTAGCCCCAATACTGACAAAACTTTTGTACACTGAAACCTGTTGCAAATTATGAAGTCCATCACTCTGGTTTTTTTTTTCAAAAACTGTAAAACTTATTAAACCTATCTTCTTCAACAATTTTTGCTCAATTGACACCAAACTTGCTCCAGAGCATCGTCAGACTGTCCTACACAAATGATCCACACAGATTTTTGATTTATCAAAAATTGAGTCTATAGTGCATCAAAATGTTTGACTGTAAATGGTACTGCAAACATATACTTGCAAATTCTTGCTTAATACATTTTCAATGTTCATTAAAAAAATGACAAAATTTTGGAGTCATGGTAGATGATGTTTGGAAAATATCAGAATTTTATCTCAAAAACTGAATTTTTTACAGCATTTTGAATTTCACTCTCATGCCAATAATCGGAGTTAAACATCAGGGTTTTTTTTTACTTATGGAGCCAATAAATCATTGTTAAAAACAAATTACCAACATCTCCATGCTGTCCAGATGCAATTTGTGTATTTTCGGATTTTTGTCTTAATAACTGAATTTTTGACAGCCGGTTGAAATCTGCCTTTACACATTAACAGATGCTGTCTTGCACACAAGTGACTGGCTTAGTCAATTTGTGAAGCTACATGTGATGTTTCTGTTTGCCAATTAGCTCAGTGAGATAGAGGATGGTTCTGGGTGTTGAAGATAGTGAGTTCAAGCCTCAGCTCGTGCAACATTTCCGTATGAGAAATCTACCCAAACTTTTCATAAAGGTCCAGTCCCATGCCAGGTGTCCTCAACTGGAAACACAAGACAATAGTCCTGATGGTGGCACTACAGCAAGCCTCTAAATTTCAAAACTTTGAAAATTCATAACAAATCAACCATATGTGCTACAGCTTTGGAACTTTCACTTTGAAATTTGCTTCTCCATGGCATGGATGGCTACTGTCTGGCACCCTGATGCTTGGCTGTCAATTTGTGAAGCCACGCATAAACTGTCACTTGCCAGTTAGCTCAGTGAGATAGAAGACGGACCTCAGTCTCTGAAGTTGTGAGTTCAAGCCTCAGCTAAGGCATAACATACTTTCTAATGTGAAAGTCCTATGTTCAGGCATCATGCTATGTGGATTAGAGACTGCTAAGGTTAATATAATTATGTTCCAGGCAGTTTCACAGAGAGACAAATACTCTTTATCAACACTTTTCCCTGTTATCCCTTGTCTCTTTTCCCTATTTTTTCTGCTTAGCCTAATTTTATTTTATTTGTGCAGTTTTGCTGCTGAAAGGTAATGTTGATTTCCTTTTAAAATGAAGCTGTAATGGTGCATTTACAATTTTACAAATACGCCTATCTCTGCTATGAATCATTTCATTATTGATTAGCATTCCAGTTATTTTCTATTATTTTGATTTTATATTAAATGTTTGTCTATACAATTATGTAAAATTCATATTACCTTTCCCCAATTCCAATCTGGCATCCACAAACATCTCACATTGTCTGACTAAAGGTCCAAAACCATGATAAAGCAAGATTTGAGGAGGATATCCTCAAATCTGTGAAGGTAACTCCAACACTGATGCCTGAAACAATCAATCCATCATGAAATAGTTGTGGATTAATTATGTGTTTGACTTATTGATTTATTGACTAATCACTGCAACTGTAGAATTCCTATAATGAGCTACAAGAAGTTTGAAACATATATAGCGCAGAGTTGTCTCTTGCTAATTAGCTCAGTGAGATAGAGCATAGTCTCTTATGATTAGAATGCCACCTTTTTTTCATCTTCCTACACTCTGCTTGTTGCTCAGAATTGCCTAATTTTGCCTAAAATTGCCCGGCCCTGACCATTGCTGCGCAGCAGCTATAATTAAGTCTGAAGTAGAAAAATCAGGGATTAAACTAAAAATTTTCCTAAAAAATCTTGTCATCCCAGTTAGGCCCATATACATTGAGCAGTGTAATAGGGATTGAATTTCACCCGTGACTAAAACATAACTCACTTCTTTATCTGTTGTAGTAGAATGGTGTAGGAATGGAATGTTTTTGCGTATAACAATAGCCACCCCAATGGCCTTGGCAGAAAAATTAGAGTGATACACCTGATTCATCCATTTAGCTGAAATATTCTGATGGGCTTTGTTTGCCAGGTGAGTTTCCTGTAAAAAGATCACATCAGCCTGCAATTCCCTAAGATGGTATAGTACTTTGCCTTGTTTTACAGGCTCATTAATGCCCTTAACATTCCAGGTACAGAAAGTTAAGTTCCCTCTTGCAGTTATGTCCTCTCGTACCTTATCCTTTGTCATTCTCATAATCACTCATGTTCCTGAAATGTCTGCCTTTGGTGTTTGTCTTACAAAAGTGCATTCTAGGCAGGAAACCCCCTGTTAGAGCCATTTTTGTATCTGTGTCCAGTGATGTGTGGGTCACTGGTTTCCAGTAGGTGGTGTGTAAACAATGGTGTCTGTGAAGGTAGTACAAGTAGAGGAAGAGTTAATTACTCTACAGGTGTGCTGCTTACCGGGAGAGGCACACAGTTTTTTGACCACCGTTTAGTGGCCTAACTTTGAGCCTTTTGTTTGTTTTGCATACATGTTATAATGGTATAAGTGTGTGTAGGTCGACAAAGGCTATATTGTTAAATGGACCGATTGTTGCAAATAAATGATCTAAAAAAACATAGCGATGGGCCTCCTCTGGGTTCGTGAAGAACATCTCCGATCCATTATGTGAAACCCGTAGTTTGGCTGGTTACAAAAGTCCAAATCTGACCCCAGGTCTGTCACGCAGCAGCTTTCTTACCAGGGTGAGAACAGCACAACGTTGAACTACTTCTGGTGGGAGATCCCTGAAGATCTGGATCCATTGCCCTTGGAATGTTAGATCTTCAGATTACTTTGCAGATAATATCGTCGAAAGTATGAGAGTAGTGGATCTTCGCAATGAGGTGACAAGGGGGCTCATCGTTACCGGGGTTTCTATGTAGGGCTCTGTGAGCTCTGTTGATCAGTGGCAGCTTATCCAGGTTTAACACATCCTTCAGCAACTGAGCCTCAAAGTCCCTCGCTTTATGTCCTGCTTCTTTCCCCTCTGCAACTCCCACTACCCTTAAGTTCTGTCTCTTGGAGTGCCTCTCGAGGTCTAGACATTTTTCCGATAGAGTTTCAACTTGTCCAGATAGTTTATTGACTTTGTCTTTTAGTTGCTGTATAGCATCAGATGCATCGTTAGCCGTCTCAGCTAGCTCCTTCAGAGTTTCTTCATGTGAGTTTACCTGAACTTTGAGCGTTGTAATAGCCATGTCATTCTCTGCTCTCAGTGTTGCAATCTCCCCCCTCAGTGTCGCCGTGACTTCGGAAATCTGCACTTCAATCTTTCTGCAGATATATGACTTGAAAAGGGCCAGGTCCGAGTGTAGCGATGATATTGCACCGAGCACTTCGCTGATGTCTGCCCTCTGAGTGTCGTCATTCAGGCCTACAAAACATGTAGCTCAGCATGTGATGTAAACAGTAACATACTCCAAGGGAAGCCGGTCAGTCCTTCGGCAATTCTCTCATAAGTTGGCCCGTCCTTCACCGTTGGGACACAGCATCTTTATGTTCCACTCAGGAGCTGCTGCTGTGTCAAGTGGGACACCTGGTAAAATTCAGTATACTGATCCGGTCCAGTGTTTGGCCTAATATCAAACTGGTCTGACAAATTTCACAATGGCGCAATGCTCCTAAACATAAATACATTGTTGTAGTGAGGCAGCATAGCTATAAAAAAGTAAATTTTTGTGATAAAAGCACCAAATTTGGCAGATGTGTTGACAAATATATTTAGAACAAATCTGGATATTGGGGGATCAGAAACTCGCCCCCTGGTGGCCAGAGCAGGCAATTGAATCCTACCTGCCCATGGACCCGTCCCGTTAATTGGATCCACTCCAAAATGTAATGGCTTCTAAGTTCAACCATGCTACATGCCTCCACCAAGTTTTGTGAAAATCGGTTGGACAGTTTTCACATAATCCTCATCCAAAAAATGAATGGAAGTAATTGGGCGAACATGTGTGGGCGGCCCGTGGACCCTGAGTTGGATCAACACCAAAATTTAATGGCATGTGTTACATCCCTCCACTGAATTTTGTGAAAATCGGTCAGGCAGTTTTTGTATAATTCTGCTGACAAACTAATAAATTTGGCGGCATAGCTAAAAAAATTGTTAATTTTTGCGCTAAAATCAGCAAATTTGTTACATTTATAGCTTAATATACTGGAAAAGAGCACTTTGGTCACCCCCCCAACCTGCTGTTACCATCTTTTCAGCACCACAAATATAATTGAGAGACCAGTTAAAGTGAAAAATACGTTTCATTCTAATGTCGGACAATAATAAATTAAAGACATCCAACACAATGGTGAGATTTATAGTTATTTATAAGGCCATTTAACAATGTTCAGTGAACATACTTAATAATTACACTGTAACAGTTTGAACATATGATATCTAACTATTGCAGCCATCTGCAGCAATGGGAAACCTTAATAATAGAGCTGGTTGTTTTAGCAGAAACTTTTTTGACATGCAATAATACAAGCACCACAGATTCAGAAATTGTCAGAAAGAACATTTTGTATTTTAGTCCTAATATAATAGCCTAAGCACCAGAACAAGAAGTTTTCTTTATGTATTTTACGAGTATTAATAATACTCTGTTTCTACTACTTGTACTACTGCTACACCAAATGTAGTTAACTTTAAAGCATGGTTTAGCTAGCTAGCCTAGTTTAGCCTAATTAAGCTACTCTAGATAATGTAAAAAGCCAATTAAGCTAGCTAGAAAGCTAAAAGCACCTAACCTAGCCTAGCTTGGCAGCTAGTCAGAAAGCTAATTTAGCTAGCTAGAAAGCTAGGATCGCTCACCTGATTCCCTTCTTTATCCACCAGGCCAGATGCATTGATTTTCTTTATTTAGCCTTTACCTATGGTGTTCAACATGTGTAACGTTACATTCTAAAATGTAACATATTTTATAAGGTTTTTGCAGTATTGCATGGAGGTCGGGTATGGTGCCTGCAGAGTGGCAGACCGGGGTGGTTTTCCCCATCTTCAAAAAAGGGGACCGGAGTGTGTGCTCCAACTATCGAGGTATCACACTGCTCAGCCTCCCGGGTAAAGTTTACTCCAGGGTGCTGGAAAGAAGACTCTGACCGATTGTTGAACCTCAGATTCAAGAGGAGCAATGCGGATTCTATCCTGGCCATGGAACAGTGGACCAGCTCTTTACCCTTGCTGCTGGCTGCTGGAGGGGGCGTGGGAGTTTGCCTGTCCAGTCTACATGTGCTTTGTGGACCTGGAGAAGGCTTACGACCATGTTGGGATCAACATATATATTTTGGGAACATAATTTTAGGTCTCACACAGCGGCACCAAATATGTTGGGATCAATATATTAGGTCTCACCAAGGGGCACCAAACATGTAGGAATTTAATTGGCTATCGGAAATAATTAATCATTATTAATAATAATTAATAATTATGTTAAATAATGTTACTTAATTAATATTAAATCACCTTGTGGGGCACCATTCTCGTAAAGGGAAAAATGATAGCCAGTTAAAGATATCAGTCTCATATAATACGCTAAACTATTAATTTAGAGTTTTGATTAATAATTAAATTAATGACAACAACCAAAATGAACAGTAACGCCTGAAGGATCTCGGAGTTCTTGACGCAGCGGAGGTTGACTATTCATTCACTCTTGTGCAACATTAAACAGACAGCAGGTATGATTCCAAAGAATTCTATTTATTCACAAACTAGAAAAGCAAATCAAAACACACAAATTCTAACTAACTATATACAAGCTTGGTATGTATGTTGTGTTTGTGTGTGTGTGTGTGTGTGAGTGAGAGAGAGAGAGAGAGACAGAGAGACAGAGAAAAGAAAGACAAAGGCGGTGTGGTGATCAAAGAGCCGTTTGGTCTACAAAACAAAATAGCTGACAACAGAGGACTACAAATGGCCGAATCAAAGCTGGCCTCAGGTTGGGGGAGGTGTTTGTCTGACCGTGTGGTCAGGACAAAGACAAAGGAAAAGAAGCAGGAACTTTGAGATGCCTGGCGGGGTGTCACTCTGTTGAAAGCCTATTTGTTAATGAGTCTATGTCAATGTGATTTGTGTTGCAAAACGGTCCGGATTAGTGCAGAGATTGTTTAGTTGTGTGCAAGAATCTGTTTGTGGACAGTATTAGCAAGCTAAACACTTAGCTTTGGTGAAGCCAACTCATCAATGACCTGACTGCAAACTATCACAACAATAACTCAATGACAGTGTCAAATCACATACAACAAGTTAAACAGTCTTGCTTAGCCTGTAAAGCTGTGATAAATTATGCCCAGTTGTTACATTACCGATCCTGGAGTGGATGGGAGAAAGAGTCACTTGGTGGTGTGCTGCTTTGCTTTGTTTGCAAAAGAAGGCTGGGAAGGTGGTTCCAGCTGCAGTCTTTGTTGTGTCCCTTGTTCCAAAGGTGAAACTCAGAGAAAGCTGGTCGCTCAGGGTTTAGCAGAGATGGATGCTGGGTGCTAACTCACTTGGTTCTCTTTGTTGCTGGAAAGCCAGTTGCAAACCTTGTGCTTGGTTCAGGGCCTCTGGGCTGCTTCAGGCCCAGCCGGAGAGAGGTGTGAGCTGCTCTGCAGTTGGAGTTGTGAGGTGAGACCTCCTGTGGAGATGGGTGTCACATAGCTCTCTTTGTTTGAAAGACAAAGAGCATGCAGAGGAAAAAGCCTTTCAATTTCAAGTGATGATTTTACCAAAAGATAAATTGTCTGTGGTCCTGTGAATAACGTAATAATGGCTTTGCGCATAATGTAATAACCTATTACATTATTAGCCTTCCTGGCGTTGCTCATAATGTAATAACAGTTCATAATGTAATAATGGCTCATATTGTGAGAAAACTGCTGCATTATCATCATTTTTACATCTTAAAGTTGCAAATAAAGCAAACGGCATGGGTTTCAGCACATAGTAAACTAAATTAGTGAAACCAAGAATTATTTAATTGTAATGGTATTCTCACATTTTGAGACAAGTTGAGCCACTAGGTGGCACCCGTGTTAGGTATTTTGGGCCCTTGACAATGCCATGCTCACTTCCACTGTCTCATTGTTGCAGGTAAGCAGTTGGTGGAAAGTTTAAATATTATGATGGATGAAGACTGCTGCATAAGTATTAGTAGGTTATACAGAGTGGCTGGATGCAATAGTGGCCTTGCGTCCAATATCAGGCAGCTCTTCAGTCAAAATGCCAGGTGGATTACAGCCTGGATTGTGACTAAACATATATCCTTTGTATGGGTCCATATTAAAGACATTCATTGGAAGAAGTATAGTTTTCTTTTCTTTTTTTTTCATTCACTCGTTAAGCCTTGATCTGAGTGAACACTGGCATAGTCCTGACAGGCTGTGTTTACATTTTAAGAACTTTTGAGCTGGTCCATTGTTATTACATGGTTCTAAAATGCTCTTCTCATTATTGCACAAGTTCCAAAAGTAAAGTAAATTGAATGAATATGTTATGCTGCTATCGTGTATTTAACCTAAGTAGTAGGGAAACAATGCTTATTAAAAGTCTTTATTAAATTGGCATTAAGAGTGTTCACTTACTTATTTGAGAAAATAAGACCAATTTATGACCAATCTTAAATGTGTTTTTATTGTAGAAGTTATTGTGTCCTGCATTTACTGTAGCAATAGTAAACAAAGGAAATGCTCTTTTAAACTACATGAACTACAGTCCCCTTCTTCCCTAATCCACCCTCTTCTCCAGCCTACTTTTGAGTTGGTTACTGTCGCGCCATCTATAAACAAATCATAGTCAAACACAAACCCAGACCTCTGCCCTTAAGTGCACCCTCGTTGTCTTTTCTCACAATGGGCCTCATTTACTAATATCTGCACAGAAATGTTCTTACTCTCCGCAAAAAAATAAGTACTTGCGCAAAATCACTGTCGGATTCATGACACGTGAGTACCGGCCAATTTTGTTCTCACCACCGTGCGCATGTTAGTAAATCAGAACCATTCTAAATTGACAGGCGCGTATCTGTGATCTGCAATCAGCATACTACCACGCCCCCATTTCTCCATATAAGGAAACCGCTTGCCTAGAGTTGATTCATGAATGAAGGAATCGGTTACGCGAGGAGAAAAGTAGTAAATTTCACAGTTTGTTAGAAGCGATGGCGCCAGGTCTTATAGGAATGCTATGCCATTGCAAGACTGTGGAGGACACAGCATGCCAGGATGATCTTGCACACCTTCTCAGGGTTATAAAGTAGTTTGCCACCGGCTGTATCTGATCCAAACACATCCCTTAAGCACGCCAAAAGTGCGCTCTACGGTGCGTGTGTGGGCATGTATGTTATTATAGCGCACCTCTTGAGGGGTTTCAGGGTTTGCGTATGGTGTCATCAGCCTTGTTTTAAGGCCATATCCCCGGTCACCTAAACAATATAACATTTTAACATTAACGGAATAGAGACTTATTGAAAATACTAACTTAAAACAACTGAAATAAAAGACCAGAACAAAAGATGCTCACCAACAAGCCATCCACTTCTCACAGCCCCTGCCTCCAAACGCATTCCCACTGTACTGTTTTGCAAAGTAAATGAGTCGTGGGTGCCTCCTGGCCAGCAGGCTACAGCATTAAGGATATGGCAGTCGGCATTACAGATCATCTGCACGCTGATGGAGTGATAGTTTTTCGGTTCATGTTATTGTAGATATTTTAACTGTCATGATGAGGGTGAACGTGTGTCAATTTCATGGTAATTTAATCCATTTGGCCAATATATTAGTCAATTAATGATTTTAAAAAATGTTAATTAAATCTATTTTTATTGAATGTGGTTTTATAGCCTCTGCATGTACTTAAAACGTATGTGTTTGCATTTTCTAAGTCAGTTCGGCGTTCCTCATTTGTGCGTATGCATGGTCTGAGGCAGTTCTAAATTTGTTCGCAGAGTAAGAACAAATTTGGGTAAGAAAATATTGATGAATCCCAGATTTGTGCGTCAAATGTGTGTACGCACAGTTCAAGTACAAATTTGTGCGTACGCACTGTTCATAAATGAGGCCCAATATGAGCCATTATTACATTATGAGAGGCGCCAGTAAGGCTCATAATGTAATAAGTTATTACATTATTACATTATGCACTAAGCTGTTATTACATTATACGCTCATGATTTTATTACATTATGAGCCGATTATTACATAATGAAGCCTTATTACATTATGAGCCATTATTACATTATGAGTTGCTACAGGGATGTCTGGGGTTCTTTGCTCGGCCTGCTGCCCCCGTGACCTGGCCCCAGATAAGCAGATGAAAATGGATGGATGGATGGATGGATGGGTGGATAGTTATTGCATTTCAAATAAAATGTTACATGTTAATGGTACATACTGTACCTTGATAGACAGTTGGCTCTACTGGTTGTGGCATGACACATGTGCTGGCTGGCTTGCTAGCGGTGGGAGGGGGTGGCGGTGGGGGGTAGTGAGTAGCCTACCTGCTATCTTCCTCCTTTTGTAAAGGTACTTTTTAAAAGAGGAAACGTGTTTTATGTTGTGATATTTAATGGCAATGACAAACAATATAGCCAACAGCAGGTAGCTTAGCTTGTTATTAGCGATGATCATTTCCCAGAAACTTTCAGCTCCCTGGCGATCTTTCTCCATCTTAGAAAGATGACATCTTAGTTAGGTTTTTATAGTATCATTTTAAGGTATCATTTCAATCAGGAGAGACACGTTTTTTGTTTAGGAAAGAAAATATTTAATTACAAGTGCACATGAGAAAAAAAATGTGAAAAGTCTTTCGCGATTAGACCCCTTCGAGATGGTGAGCTATAAGGAGGGTGATGGATCCGTAGCCAATTAGGAAACCTCCCCAAAACAATGTAAAGAGAGAGAGGGACGACAAACCGTTTGACGAAAGGCAATCCTTACCTTACCAGGAGGCAACAGGCTTCTAACAAAACAAGCAAATAAAGTTTAGGAGGGAATGCATTGCAACCACATGAAACAAACTGAAACAAGGAGGCAGTGTAATGTGAATGAACAGATTAGATGGCCTGCATGACTCTTGAATGGGGAAGTTTAACCTTAATGAGAACATATGGTAGGGATGAGACTGGGACAACAACTGGGGAGTTGCTGTCTAGAAAGCAGGGGATATGAGATAAGCATGGAAAAGGAAAGTGGCAGAGGGAGGCTTGAAGAGGTCTAACCACCGAAAAGGAGCCAGGGGTGAAATGGCAGTGGTAAGGGAAAAGGTCGTATGGCAGAGGGAAGGCTAGGGATGGGCATTAATCTGGAGGCCATGGTGTCTATATGTTGAATGAAATAAAAGGTCAGCGAAGACCAACAGAAATGAAAGATCGTAAGACCAAACAGAAATTAAGGTCAGAAGACCAACTTAATATAATGCAAACAGAAAGCAAAGGTCGGGCGACCAAACATAAATTAAATTCAGCAATTTTCAGAATGACAGCAACAGAAATTAAGGGTCTAATGACCAAACTGAGATTAACGTGACTGGTGCGAGGTCCTAATGACCTGGGCCTATGTGTGCGGAAAATAATAAAAGATCAATAAGGCCAAACATAAATAAAGGTTGTAAGAGCAAACAAAAATTAAGATCATAAGACCAACTCAAATAAAATGGTGAAAGTAAAATAAGGTCCGACGACCAAAAAGAAATTAGGTCATCATGACAAACAGAAATTATGGCCCGACGGCCAAAAAGAAGGTGAGGTGAGGTCTCACTGCCATAATGGGGCATTTGCATGAGGTCCTGAAGATCAAGGGAGGCAGAGCACACAGCATGAGGTCCCGAAGACCAGGGGTATCAAACACAGTGTGCAGTGTGAGGTCCCACAGAACATGATAGAGCATTTACATGAGGTCCACAGACCGAGGTTGTTAGTGCATACGGGATGAGGTCCCACAGATCACGATAGAGCAATTGCATGAGGTCCAAAGACCAAGGTTGTTAGTGTATACAGCATGAGGTCCCACGAATACAGCAGAACACACACCCAGCAGAATATGTCCCAGGACCAGCAGATAGAGAATCAGCAGATAGAAATTGTGTTTATATAACCAAAATGGAATATTCATGGGTGATGTATGATTGAGGATTATAAAACGATAGGTGAGCAGTTAGTGGATGAGCGGGTGTTCGTGCAGGCAGCATGTAATTAGAGGGCCAAGGATGACTGAGCAACAACAAGAGAATGTGTACAGCATGGGTATTGAGGGAACGTGTGATAAATGACAGCCATCCTAACCGAACTGAGGCAGACGGAATTGGAAACATATAAACAAGTGCAAGGAAAATAGGACTGAACAACAAGCAAATTTCAGGTCAGCAATGATGCGATAGCAATATGATAACCAAACAGAATTGACAAATGGCTGATGCATGACTGTGACTCCATCGAATATGAGGGTGGGCAATAGGACAAATTGAAGGTAGTGGATGAGAAAACTACGGAAGACCACCACCAGCTATATGAATGACTTAGTGAGAATTTGGGGAGCAGAAATTTGATTTATGAATCAGAGCTAAAATAGAGCCATACCGAGTGTCCCCCAAAAACCAGTGGGTACTTGCTAACCACTCAAAATTCTGCCCAGGCAATTATTGTGGCAGTTGGTATTATGATGATTGACATAGGGTCACCAATGGCCAGAACAGCGTGAAAAAGGTAAGGTGGCCATGCTCCTGGTTTTATTTGGTAGAACTGATATAGTTAGTTGTTTCTGATTGCCCTGGTTTAGTGTGAGTAGGGGAGAGTCTGCTAGCCGCAAGGTTACTTTATGCAATTTAAAATGCCATAGCTTGGCTAAAACATTAGCATGATGCATTTGTGGGGAAAATGTGTCCAGAAAAGACTGGCTATGTCTGAGAATGCTGTGAGTGATAGTGAAGCTGATTGTGTACTTGCATTTGAAATCGTCACCACTTAGCCATAACCAAGGCGTGTTTCAGGTGTGTCTTGAACCAAACATGCTTAGCAGTGTGTTTGAGGAGTGATGAATGTTTCCAAAAGAGGATAAGATCCCTGAGTGTGTATGTTATTTGATCACTTTTTATTTAATTCTTTTTATTTATTATTATTATTATTATTTATTTAATTATTATTATTATTATTTTATTTATTTATTTTATATTTTATTATTTATTTATTATTATATTTTTTTTTTAAAGAGATGAATTTATTTATTTATTTTCTTCCTCCCTATATTGCTCGGCCTTAATAGATATTACCAAACTGATTGGGAAGTGCAACGCTAGATGCATCTATCTCAACAATAAATGGATTAAGATTATTGCCCACTTAGATGTAATGGGTCCTATGATAAAAGCCCTACCACTGAACTGGACGAGTGTCACTAAAAGGATTAGAGATTGCATGGGCATCTTCGAGTGTATGCTTCATGGATGACATCGTGAATAGTGAATCTGTGAAGGATATTATTGTGATGGACAGCTCAAATTACGTTAGACCATTTATGAATGGGAACTGATTACCGGAACTGATCAGTGTGCATACCACTGAAACATAGCAATTAAAAAATTAGCACAAGGGTTGAGAAAATGCCAGAAAGGAGCTGCTTGCGAGAACCTCTTAATAGAATAGAATAGAATAGAATAGAATAGAGTGAACCAGATAATTGAGCCCCGGCCGTCATGACCACAAAGTGTGTCAGAATGGTGGTTCAAAACATCCTCACTACTAGGTGAAATAAATCTCACTAAATAAAAGCCCTGCAGGTGCAGGCTTACTGCCCCTTTCTTAATGTGCATGTTAATCAACCATGGTGGAGGGAGCCCAAGATGTGCCAGTGGCTGCTTCTGTATTACTGTGCATATAATGATAATAAAAATAATAATACATTGTATTTGGAGATGCCTTTTAAGACACCCAAGGTCACCGCACAACCCACACAGGAGAATCGCTGAAGGGCTTATGATAGAAATGATACAGGAAGTGTGGTAAGATGGCGGCATGATGCGGGCGTGAGTTTATTTATTTTTATGAATGGAGACGAAGAGGCAAAGTTGCTTATCTTAAAGCGAATACCACTAAGAACAGAGGGCATAGTGTGCCTGCTTAATAGTGTAATGAACTGGACCATGTTATTGTTATGTGTGTTATAAATAAGAAAGATTTAGCTCAGATTCTGAACTGTTAAGTTGAAGTACTGATATTTCCAAGTGTTAGTGAATGTTAAGATCAAGCGCTGGTTTTCCTGAGAGTCTGTGAACGCGCCTTGTGAGTGAGATGCTGCGCGAGCGGGTAGGTGTGTGTTTCTCCTCTGAAAACAAGACGGCGGCGTTCATGCAGCTAGTGAATTTTTCTGTTGCCCCCAATTTCCACCAGATGTGTGTTGGTTGTGTCTATGGTCCGGCATGGCAGCGGAGCCGATTAGATTCAATTCTAGTCAATGTGTGTGTTTCCTTTTTTTTTTTTTCTCCTACTTGTCTGCATTGGTCTTCATAGCTTAGCGCCACAAAAGGGTGCAAGCTTCTTGTGAAGATTGATGCACTGTTAATCTTGCAGTCAAGTATTTTATACCCATAATGCGTGGTTGTGACCGTCACCCACCCTCCCTGGAGACTAGCCTATCAGTCTTTATTGGAAAAACTTCCTAATATGAGCCAGAGAGGGCCGTGATACACCAAGGTGTGTTAAGGGGAGAGTAAGGAACAAGCAAGGGGGAGGGGGCAGGTGCTTAAGTCCTGAGTTATATAGTGACAGTGCATGCGGAGAAGAAGGAGGGAAAACAAATAAACAAACAAAAAAAAAAAAAACAGGGGATAAACAGGCAGTGTAGCTGATGTATTGTGGCCTTGAGTTGGTTGTGCTCCATGCAGATTATCAAAAATAAACATACATGTCTACCATACTGTACTGAGAAACAAAAACAAAAGAGAAGTCTGTACTGAACACCAAAAATGTGAGTCTTGGTGGAGGGGGAAAGCCCAACTGTAGAGAAGAGAGAGCGCAGCGTGGAAGGTTTGAGAAGCAAGTGGGCCCCTTTGAAGTGAACCCATCGGTTCTTTGCGATGCGTCACGGGGCTGAAGTATCGAACATGCATGCGTGTATTTGAACCCTCCCAATGTGTTTATGAAAACCATCACCAGGGTCCAGGGCCGGCCCTGCGGGGGAAGGGGGGCGGCCCGTCACCCCAAGACCACAGGAGCGCCCAGACCCCACGACCAGGGAGCCACAGAGGCCATAGGACACCTTGTAGGCCCCGGGACCCGGGGCGGCAATGGCCGGCCCCCCCAGAGAGCCAGAGACACACCCCAGACAGGCGGGACAGGAGGGCCCAACCACCCACCGCCCGACGCGGGCCGCCCCCACCCCCCCACCCCAACCACCACCCACCCCAATAAAAACAAACAAACCCCAACAAAATAAAACATCCAGTTAATTTTCAAAATAAGATACACAGTGTTTACGGCGGATCATATTTCCTGGCACTACACCTTGAAAACTACATAATGGGCAGAGGCAGGCCTGAAGTCAACAGGTCAGAGGTTTTCAGACGTCATTTCACCCCGTTGACACCGTGGATGAGGAGGTATTCATCATGGCAGTGCACCGAGATGTCTTCCAGCAGAGCTGCACCGCTCCGCACAGCAAACGCAGCCAGTGGGTATTGACGGACGGCAGAGCACGCAGCGGATAACCAGCGCTGCCGTACCGCAACAGACACACATCCAGTGGAAATCTGGTGTTAGGCTCTTGTTGTTTTGGCGTGGCTACGGCCCACAGTAGCCTGTGTTACAATCAGAAATAAATCTCCAGCTAAACCGGCTAACGTCTCGCGTGTGGTTATTGAGGGACGTGACAATATGCTTGCTTTGATGAAACCCAGTGAGCCGAAAATCGAGGCCCGCCACTATTACAGTGTTACGGTAATTGTTTTCCCATTTAAACGGGGCTGATGGGAGAATTAAATAAATCACTTCATAGATACAGTAATAACATTGTGTGCAGCACTGAATGGAGTAGTAGGTTGATCATATGAGACACACTTAACTTAACAGTGAGGGAGGCTGATGATCGGATGGCTTAAACTGCCGGCTCTCTTGCCGTGAGGGATTTGGGAGCTCCGGGGCTGGAAAGGCTGGAGACAGAGCCTGGAGACAGAATGAAGTGTTGGTTCGGGGTGGACGCCAGCTGGGAGTGGACACCGGCTGGCTGAGAGTGGTTGCCGCTGCATGTGGAGGCCTGCGGTGATGACGATGACGAGGCGGAGGTGAAGCATGTCCAGGGACTGAAGCAAGGTGTGCAGGGAAGCTTGGCCGGAGTAACTGGGGATGGCGCGTGGCAATCCGAGTGTACGTATGCAACGTGACCTGGAGAACAAGTCATGTTACGTGTAGTTTGGGCCCACATCTTGAATCCGTACACGACACTGAGCTTGAGGCATAAGACGCGCATTGACACCATGACTTATAAACAGGTGAAATAGCCTGAACTGGAGGACTTGATGAATGAAAGATGATTCCGCTGCTGCTGAGGAATCGCACGAGGCTGTACAATCAACAAGAGACTGCAGGGAAAAGGTAAGGTGAGCAATCGTCTGCGGCGATTCTGCCTAGAATGACAGCTGAAAGCGGCAGAGGAGAGAACAAATTTAAAATCTCGTAGTGATAGCCTGACTGGCTGATGGAGGTTGTGGCTAATTATGATGGGACAGTTAGAAGAGTGCAGCTGATTTGAGGAAGCAGTGGGAGTGAGAGAGAAGGAATTGTGAATGAATGAGCATGGAAAGGTCTTCCTGATTGAGCTCACGCTGAGCTTCATGTAGATAATTCCTTATTTCAATTTCATGAATCAGTCATTCCCGGTCTGTTGTGAGGCTTTCAAAATGAGCGGCAGGAATGATTAGAAACACAGCATCTGGCAAAAGTTTAGCTCAAAATTGCACTTGCAGCCATTTGGGACAACTTTCATCAGCTTCGAATCCAAAATGTTGTCAAAATTGTACAGTTATAGTTTTCTTGAGAGACTCACTGCCATGTCTTCTCTCGTCACTCCACAAAAACACATCAATGTTCTTGTAAACATACAGCACAAAACACTCTTACTCTTCCCACCTCTTTACTGTAATGTGATGTCCTTCATGTTGAAAAGACTTCCACACACTGTCTAACTTGCAAAAATAATGATTTTAATGCTGCAACATTTTGGTGACTAGGTCTAGTCATATGCATCAGGCAAACCTGATGAACATCTAGTCACTCAAAATGTTGCAGTATTATAATCATTATTATTACAAGTTAGACAATGTGTGGGAATCTTTTCTACAAGTTTTATTCTTTGCATCCCTCTCCTACGCACCTGTTTGAAAATAGAAAGTATTCCGTCGTTTTGATGTCCCCAATGTTGCCAACACTGGCCTCGGCTCAGCAGTAAATTGTACATGTCCTGTCAGACACTAGTGGCTTTGGAAGTCTGTTTATAAAAACAGAAAACAAATTGCTTATTACTAATGTAATATGAGCTAGATTTAGCGCTGTAATGCCAACAACAACAGGTTGCTAAAGTAGGCTACATTTTATTTTGCCAAATGTGTCATAATAAATGCCATACATTGGGCAAAACTGGAAATCGCCTCAACTTTAATGTTAAGAGCACCATAGAGAGGCTTACCACCTGTGTAGCCAAATAAATCACACAAACTTAAACTATTACCCTAGATAGAGTGATATTTTGTCATCTCTGTCTGACACAGATTGAAAATGTGGTGGTTGTGTGTAAAACTTGACTTCTGCCCAGATCGTCTGATTTCATAAATCCCAACTTCCTGTTTACCTTGCACATCATGGTTGCATCTTTGTTCCTACAATCCATTCATTTAGAGGAATTCAAAAATATGAGAAATGCTTTTTAATAGCCAGTCAGCCTCAACCATGCCCCTGATGGCCCCATGATTTCCACTGTTATTCAGGAGTTAGTAGCCCTTTTTACACAGATCATTCTATAGGGCCACTACAAAGTCCCTTCTTTATGCCGCCTCTGCATTTTTACACAGAACCAAACAACAGCAACATCATGCCAATCCAGTGTGTCTAAATTAGAACCTTTAGAGATTCAAAAATAGGCTCCCCGAGGAAAAGTTCTGTCAGACGGAGCTGAGAGGTTGGTGAAGATGTCCTTATTGTTGCTTGCATGATGGCTGTGCCGCTGTGTTTGGCTGCTTGTCATCGCCTGCTACCATTCCTGTTTGTCCTGGCTCTGTTTGTGTCTCTGTGTATGAATGATGTACGAGCCACTATCTTATACGATTGCCAAACATTTCTGAATGTTTGACGACACCTGGGAATATGGACAAAGATGCTTCTACCGCTCTCTACTTTCCCAAATACCTGAAAGCCTCTGAGCTCGAAAATGGCTCTGATCAACGCGAAATCCATATCCAGTAAGACTTTCATCCTGAATGACTTTTTCACCACCCATGGATTGGATTTCCTCCTCGTGACAGAGACCTAACCAGTTGCTCCACTTGTTGAACTCTGTCCAGAGGCTTTCATAGCTGCCCCTGATACATGCACTATTGAGTCCTCTCCTTCCCATCTCAGCACCACTTGCTTATTTAACACCACCTGTTCCTCAATTCTGGACACTTTCGCTCCCCTCAAACTTAAGAACCGTAAGCTGAAAAGACAGCCTTGGCTTAATGACACCGCTAGGGCCCTAAGGAGGGAGTAAAGAAAATCAGAACGGAAGTTGAAGTGTGACAAGCTTCAAATTTCCTTTGAAATGCTAAAAACCAATCCTCTAAAAATTCAGGAATCAGTTAAGGCTGTGAGAAAAAATACTTTCCTGACATTATCTCTGACCGTTCACACAATCCCAAGACCCTTTTCACTACCATTAATTTTGATAATTTTGATACTCTCTGTTGACATTGGAAACTGTGCTATCCTAGTTTTTCTTGACCTCAGCACTGCATTTGATACTGTGGGTCACAACAATACCTCAAAAATAGAAGTTTCTCTGTCAGCATGGGAAATCACTCCTCTTCTTCAGCCACTCTTTCCTGTGGGGTCCCTCAAGGCTCCATCTTAGGTCCTATTCTCTTTTCGTTGTACATGCTTCCTCTCGGCCAAATGATTAAAGGACATAACATCTCCTTTCACTCCTATGCTGACGACACACAGCTGTATCTCCCTATCAAGGCTAACCACAAGTTCAGTGTTGCCAGTCTAAACTGCCTCGAGGACATAAAGACCTGGATGGCACAGAACTTCCTCCAGCTGAATGAGGGCAAATTAGAAGTTGTCCTCTTTGGCCCCCCTGACTCCATTAAAGGGATTTCTGAAAAATCATTGCCAAAATCAAGCCATTTCTCTCCCTGCAAGACCTGCAGTTAGTCACCCACGCTCTCATCCCCTCCCATTTAGACTAACGTAACTCTCTGTACAGTGGTATCAGTCAGTCCTTTCTGTCCCGCCTCCAGCTAGTTCAGAATGCCTCTGCTAAGCTCCTCACAGGCAATCGGAGGAGAGACCATATCACACCTGTTTCGGCCTCTCTCCACTGGCTGCCATTAAAGTTGAGAACTGAAGTTTCTCCTGTTTGTGTACAAGGCCCTGAATGGTCCAGCCCCATCCTACATCTCAGACCTTTTCTACGCCCAGATCCCTCAGATCAGCTGACCAGGGGCTCCTGGCTGTCCCACACTCCAGACTTAAGCCCAGGGGTGATCATGCCTTTGCTGTGTCTGCCCCCAAACTATGGAACAGCACCCCCCTCCCAATCAGATCAGCCCCCACCACTGACTCTTTTAAGTCTAGGCTCAAAACCTACTTTTATTCATTAGCATTTGAGTCCCCCGATGTGGTTCTCCATGATGCATGTGTGTGTTGTGTTTCTAAATGTGTGAGCTGTATGCCTGACAATTATGTCACCCCTATGTATGCTGTTTTTTTGTTTTTTGTTTTTTTTAGCATTTTATTCCTTTGGTACTCTGACATAGAGGGCTGCATTGGGAACTGGCGGGACCAAATGCAAATAGTAATAGTCATTTTGATCCACACTCCACCAGTTGGTGGCGGTAATGGGCCAATTCGCCAACCACCATTAAACCGTAGAAGAAGAAGAAAAAGTAGAAGAAGAAGAATAAGATGTAGCCTAGCGACAGGATGTCAACACAGGAACTTGGTGCACATGCATGAGCCTTTCCACTCCACATTTATTCATAAATGGATGAATATGCCCTGAACCAGCTTTCATACCAATTTGCTGTTTGCTCCCCCTGTCTGTCTGTCTGTCTGTCAGCTCCATCTGTCATGAAACAAACATTAAAGAAGACGTGCAGTTTATTGTGTTTCACTGGCGGCAAGCTGTCAATACGCGCGACTATTACGCACGGCTCCGCGCTCTTTATAACTCACTGTGTGAACCTATGTTGCATAATAAAGATTTGCCCCCTCATAATTTTTAACCACCCCCCTCAGTAACAGTAACATCCTGGCGCCAGGCTTGCCTTAACCTCAATCACTGCGTGATTATATAAAGGTAGAAAAATTAATAAATAACTACAGAGGAGGAGAATAGAGTATGAAACAGCCTTTATTTCATTAAAAACTAAATGAAAACAACGAAATAGGAGGGCTATTCCTGACCAGTGCGTCAACCCCATGAATCTCTTTATTAATAGCCTATAAAAGGACGTGTTTTCTCCTGCAGGATGGAGGAAGACACAAAATCAATGCATCTCTATTATTGTGCGGGCATAAATTCTCAGAGTTTTGCAGGAGCAGGCGGGTGTGTAAGACACATTGCGGTTGCGGGCGGCAATGGTCAGACATTCAGCGGGAGCGGGCAGGAGTGGGATGAAGAAAACAGTCCCATGCAGGGCTCTACTCTGACAAACTATTTATGAATAAAAGCCTAAGTTGTAGCCTGTGTAATCTGTGTTTTTACAAGCCAAGTCACCACACACCTTCACTCACTCTCACCAACTGCTGCCGATAAAAAAACTCCCACTGACTGCTGCATTTTGATTTGATATTAGTGTGCCTATCAAGTGCATTGTTTATCAATACGTCATGCATGAGCGTCGTGAGCTAACGGCAGGCACCTGCGCTGGCAGCATCTGGGAAAATGAAGAGACAGAAGTCGATATCTGATTTTTTTTTTCAAGTAAACAGAAAAACAAAATTATCAAATTACTCCAGCTTCCACTGTGGCCTCATCTGTGCCTTTATCTATAAATAGGCTTGGCCTGTTGTGTGCGAATGTTAGAGTGGGATCAGAGGGGGTTATCTGAGCAAGCATGTGTTCGTGTTCATGCATGTACTGTAGATGTGACTGTGTGGTGTCGGAATAAAAAAAGTGCTCCGCAACACTATTTGATACATCAGTAATATTGTCTGTTTCAATGCATATGCCCCCCACCCCATCCGCCTGACTTGCAATTATGGCCCCCCCTTGTTCAGATGCGTTCTGCGGTCCATGTATAGAATATATTTCTGTATGTGCATATGTGTCTAGAATAACTCCAGAAACTCAGTTAGCCGTCTTGGCGTGATAACATCAGTGGAGAGAAATACTGTGTAATTTCCTCCCCAGTTCTCCACTGTCTCTATTGCCTCAATATCTGTCAGTTGAGAGTTTAAAGGCCTGTTATGTTTGAGACTGAATTTTCAACACTTTCCTCTCTCTTCTAATGTCTTTCATTAATATGCCTCCATACATACATCCAATCCTTGCGAACACAATATCTCAAAGGAATTTCAAAGGCTTCAAAGGAATTTCTTCAAAGGTCAAGGTCACTGTGACCTTGTCTGTCTCGTTGTCGTGAATTTGTTATCTCAGAACACTTTGAAGGAATTTCTTCAAATTTGGCACAAATGTTTGCTTGGACACAATGATGAACTGATTAGATTTTGGTGGTCAAACATCATGGTCACTATGACCAAATCTGTCTCATTTTTGTGAATGTGATATTTTAAGAACACTGTGATGGAATTTCTTTAAACTTGGCACAAACATTAGATTCAACAGTGAACTGAATGGATTTCAGTGGTCAAGGATCAAAGTCAGTGTGACCTTGCATCTGTCTCATTATCATGAACATGGTATCTCAAGAACACCTTAAGGGAATTTCTTCAAATTTGACACAAACATCCACTTGGTTTGAAGAATAAACTGATTAGAAATTTGTGGTTGAAGGTCAAAGGTCAAGGTGCGTGACCTCACAAAATATGTTTTTGGCCATAACTCAAGAATTCATATACTAATAATGACAAAACTTCACAAGGATTCTTCTACTAGGATTAAAGCCCTCCTTTCAGCTGAATGTGAACAGTCATTTCTCCCTCTTTTTTTCTCTCTTTGGATTGAAGCAAAGCCATCTGAACGCACAAGGGTCTGATTCTCTCTCTCTCGCTCTCTCTCTCTCTCTCTCTCTCTCTCTCAGGAAAGGGGAAGAAGAACTCAAAGTCAGAGCAAAAGATCGGGACAGTTGGTAAGGGAGCAGGGAAGAAGATCACCAAAATCATTGGGCTGGGTAAGAAGAAGCCATCTACAGATGAGCAGACCTCATCAGCTGAAGAAGATGTACCCACATGTGGTAAGACTAATGTAAAAGTTAAGGCCCTGTTTTTAAAGCAACACCACGGCATGACGATGGCATCATGCTGTGGTGTCGCCTTCCTCTACAACGCAGTGATTACAAACCAAAACACAGAAGACACAATGGTGAACCCTTTTTTCACATGTGCTGGCTTGGCTTGATTATGTTTGGTTTGGCACATCAGGCGAGATGATAAACATATTTATTTTCCTGTTGATTTGTCACAATAAAAGTGTAATGTTATGTAAAAGCTTTTATAGTGAAACAACACAAAGACTAGATGATGCCTCTCTCTCTGTTCTCCTGCATCCAGAGTTGAGTTAAGTCTCTCAACACAAATTTGTTTCGGGGGGGGGGGGTCATCAGGTTCGCTGCGAGACGTCACCGCTACCCACGTAGAGATGGTCAGGCACAATTTTGGCTCTGACAGGAGATGATCCATCTCCTGCATAGCTCAGTATGTTTAAGATGATCAAGGACACACATACACTGCTCAAAAAAGTGAAGGTAACACTGAATCGTCACAGTGTAATACAAAGTCAAAAGTTAAACTTTACTAGATATAACAGCTGGATGTATTGTTTTGTTTTAAGAATGTGATTATCTGTTTTTATTTGTGTTTTACCTAGGGAACATCTGCTAGGGACAACAGATGAAAATTAGCCAATGGCTATAATCTGGCATGTTTACGTCATCGTATTGCTCGTATGGTGATGTTCATTAAAGGATAACTTTATGGCTTATCCATACGTGCAGTCACAAGGTTTGCTGTGTCTCCCAGCACAGTCTCAAGAGCATGGAGGAGATACCAGGAGACTGGCTTTTACACGAGGAGAGCTGGACAGGGCCGTAGAAGGGCATCAACCCATCAGCAGGACCGGTTTCTGCTCCTTTGTGTGAGGAGGAACACTGCCAGAGCCCTACAAAATGACCTCCAGAAGGCTACTAGTGTGCATGTTTCTGACCAAACTGTCAGAAACAGACTCCATGAGGGTGGCATTAGGGCTCACAGCCCAGCACCGTGCAGCTCCATTGGCATCCAGAGACCCGTTCTCTTCATAGATGAGAGCCGGTTCACAGTGAGCACATGTGACAGGCGTGAAGAGTCTGGAGATGCTGTGGTCAACCTTATGCTGCCTGTAGCATCAACCAGCATGACTGGTTTGGCAGTGGGTCAGTGACGGTCTGAGGAGGCATGTCCTTGCAGGATTGCACAGACCTCCATGTCATACACAACAGAGCCCTGACTGCTGTTAGGTACCAGGATGAACTCCTCAGAGTGATTATCAGACCTTATGCTGGTGCTGTAGGCAGTTCCTGGATGACAAGGGCATTGATGCCAATGACTGGCCCTCTCATTCCCCTGACCTAAATTCAACTGAGCACCTATGGCTATCCGACACCATCAAGTACCACCACAGACTGTCTATGAGTTCACTGATGCACCGATCCAGGTCTGGGTGGAGATCCCCAAGGACAACATCTGCCGACTCATCAGGAGCATGCCCAGATGTTATTGGGAGTGCATACAGGCTCGTGGGGACCATACACACTAGGGCTGCACGATATATCGTTTTAACATCGCCACCGTGATGTGCGCATGTGCGATGTTTTCTCTTTTTTTAGAACATGTAAACTTTTGTTTTGCTTCAGAAAAGCAGCGCTGAAGAAAGCTCCTTGGTCCACTCCACTCTCCTCTCTCTCTCTCTCTCTCTCTGTCTCTCCCTCTCTGAGCACTGAGCAGCCTCTCCCCCTCTCATGCACATGCTGCAGTCACACACTGAAAATGAGCGACATGCAAGAGGGAGAAATTGTAAAGGAGGATTTAGTCCCCAAAAGAAGGTCAACAATGATACAGACGAAAGGAACGTACTGTGCCGACAGTGCCTCGCTGTTATTGGCAAAATAATAACGATGCAAAGCAAGATCCCAAAGTCAAACTATGAAGCAGAAAACGATTACAGATGCCTTTGCCAGTGTAACACCTTACGATAAAAAGTCCAAATGGCATAGACAAATCACAGGTATATGAACATATATTGCAAAAAAAACCAAACCGCAATGTCAGTTTTTTCCAATATTGTGCAGCTCTAATGCACACTACTGAGCCACATGATGAGTTGTGATAAAATTCACACAGGATGGATCATTGATTTTAGGTGTGATTTTGAATCCAGCCCTCAGTGGGTTGATGATTTTGGTTTCCACTGACCGATGTAAGTTTGCTCTCAGGAGATTGTACAATGGACATCAGTAAAGATTTTTAACTTGAATAATTTGTTCATCAAGATCTGATGTGTGATTTAATTGTTACCTTAATTTTTTTGAGCAGTGTATCTACGTGGCATGGTTTGACCATGGCCAAAAAGGAGGTGTCAGTTTTGACGTAGTCTTTGCTGTGGTGTAATCTGATTTTGCAAATCAGAGGTTACCAGTCCTTACATTGGAATGACTATAATGAATAACAATTTCCCCTTAGGGATCAATTCAAGCATTTCTGATTCTAATTCTTAAGTCATAAGACATATGACACTGTTTGTATTTTTGTTTCATGGAGACTTTTACGAGACAGCAATATCCATTACAGGTTGTGAAATGGACACATGCTTTTGTCTTTTGTATCACTATGTGCATGCATGACTTTCATGAACTTGAAACTTTTGTGCATGGGTGCAGTTTGAATGGGAAAGGTAGACCAGTAAAAAATAATACACTGGACAGCTACAGCCAAAAAAATGGCAGCAATAAATAGTTTTATAAAAACGGTCTAATATAATAAGTTATAATAATAATAAGTTATAATTTGTGAAAAAGTCAGTGTAGTTCCTCATTACTTTATTTTTCTGTATTTGCTTTGCTTGACAGGCTACCTGAACGTGTTGTCCAATAACCGTTGGAGGGAGCGTTGGTGCCGCCTGAAGGACAACCAACTGCTACTCCACAAGGACCGTGATGACTTGAAATGCCACATTGCCTCACTGCCCCTTCGAGGCTGCGAGGTCAGCCCTGGCCTTGATCACAAACACCCGTTTGCCTTCCGCCTGCTTCGGAACAGCCAGGAGGTTGCTGTACTGGAGGTCAGTTGTGTTTGAAGAATCATGTTGACCTCCATTTTGTTTTTATGTATCCAAGCCGGCAGCAGCCTTGGATGGGTCTGTCCATCCATGCGTCTGCCCCATTCTCGTGAACGCAATATCCCAAGAACACATTGAGGGAATTTCTTCAAATTTGGCACAAATGTCCACTTAGACTAATCAATGAACTCATTAGATTTTGGTGGTCATAGGTCAAACATCAAGGTCACTGTGACCTTATCCTCATCGATGGGATATCTCAAGATATCTCAACTGATAATGTTCTGATGGTCAAAGGTCAAAGTCATTTTGATCTTGTGTCTATCTCGTGAACGCAATATCCCAAAAACACATTAAGAGAATTTCTTCAAATTTGGCACAAATGTCTGCTTGAACTGATTAGATTTTGATGGTCAAAGGTCAATATCATTGTGACCTTACAAAACATGTTTTTGGCAATAACTCAGGCATTCATATGCTATAATGACAACGTTTCACACAAATGTTTAATAGAATAAAATGAAGTGATGACATTTTAGATCCAAAAGGTCAAAGGTCAACCTCACTGTGATATCATAATGTCCTGCATAAACACTTTTCTGGCCGTTATTCAGCATCATAACTCAAAATCAGAATGGTCAAATACTGATTTGGTGGCATTAATTGTAGCTGCCGACCTTAAAATTGTGTTGATTGTAAAGGTCTTTTGTGCTGCCAGGTTGAAGATGTGTGTAAAGCCTTAGAATTTGTAGCTTCTTTGCAGCAACATTTATATATGAAGCATTGTCAACTGTCATGGTTACACATGAGTTGGGATAGACGTGGATGTAAACTGTAACTGCAACTTGACTGGTTCACAAAGGCATACAACTGCAAGGTGGTAATTCTAGTTATGATTCTATATCCTCACATTGCTTGCATGCTATCCTCTGCTGGACATATGGTTCTGTTCCCGTTCCCTGCAAAACCATATCATTACTAAGTCTTTGATGGATATAATATGCGACAGGTGGGCAATTCCTACAACAAACAGAAAGACTTCTAAATTTGAAGATATTGTATAAATGTATCATTTAAAGTCATTGATGTAAAAGAAGTCTTATCCAAAATTTATTTTAGGTTTTGATTGAACTAAAAGGTGCAAGACGCAGCTTTGGATTTCAATCAACTTTCCTGTTTGTTCATTTTCTGTCACTTTGTAATTTTTCTCAAGGCCTCTTCCTCTGAGGGGATGGGTCGCTGGTTGGGGATTTTATTGGCCGAGACTGGCTCCACCACCGACCCAGCCACCCTGCACTACGACTATATTGATGTTGAGACCACAGCCAATGTCATCCAGCTGGCCAAGCAGTCCTTTTGGTGAGGGACACACACATTTTCTCTAGTAATGAAAATACAAACATGTTTTTATTTTGTGTTTAGCATGAAAATGGCTCTTATATTAAACCTTGATTTTTTACATGGTGTCCTTTAGGGGTCGACAGATAATTGGCCTGGCTGATTATCGGGGCCACATGAAACACACAAAAGGATAACTTTAAGTCAGGTTTTAAATTAGAAACATATCAAATACAATATATGGTGTAGTTTACAACTATCAGTAACTCAAAATATTGCTGGCATTAGTGCCATAAATGTGGAAAAATAATTAGCGCATGGTCCGCTAGCATAATGCTAACATATAATGGAAATCTTCATTAACGCGCTAACAGAAATTAGCATCGGCACCGCAACGGCATTACAATGACAAACAATAAAGTGCAAGTGAGCAACTCTACATAACATAAGCAAATAAATCAGAGCAATACATTTGTACTTACAGACATATGTTTCCTGTGCTCTATCAAACTTTAACCATATAGTTGTGTACCACTGCAAGTCTGCAGATTCTTCTTATATAACTACACAACACTGAAAAGGTGTATATATATATTTGAACTTTTAAAAATACTATGGGAAGCTCCCGCCACTTTTCATTTTCATCTGCTGTTCATTGTTGTACTCATTTACTGCTCAGTGTTGTACTTATTACAGTACTTTAAACCTCAGGGAGTACTTTTATATTTTTTCATTTGTTTGTTTACTTGTCAAAGTTTTTTTCAAAGTGCTGCACTGTTTCATTGGATGTTTCAACTATGATTTTTACAGCAGACATATATCGGTTGTAAATATCGGGTACGGTATCTCTGTTTCATAATCAGCATCGGCTCTGAAAAAAACATATCGGTCAATCCCTAGTGTCGTTTTCAGTGTGACTGTTGCCATTGTGAAAAATTTGATCTAGATGCTGAATATTCAGCCCTCATTGTAACCAAAGGAATTGACACTACTGCCTCTATTAATCCAAGAAAAGTGTATTTTATGGACTAATGTGTCTGCTTGAGCACAACGAAAATCTTGTAGAGGTACTTTACTCAAAGAAGTTTGAGTCTTTTGACAGAATCTTGATGTTTTCTCTTCACAGTTTCACCAGCAAGCGTGCTGTCTCACCTAACCCATACCTGGATAACCCTGTCAATGGCTATGCCTGCCCCACTGGTATGGCTCTGCACTATGATGATGTGCCTATTAACGGCACGGTAAGGATACACCTGCTCATAGATATACATATATACCAAGCAAGATAAAGCCGCTTAACACTTAGCAGTAACCCATCTAGCTGTTTTTCCCAATTTCAGCTGAACTCTGCTTTGATCCCTGCTCTCTGTGCTAACTGCTCTTCACTTTTCAGTACAGCATTAAAGGTACTACATGTAGCATTTTTTCATTTCATGTTGTATAAGTAGATAGGATCGTGAGCATAGTTAAGATGTGGTATTTTTATCATAGATGTTTTTGATGTTGTTTGATTTAAGGTTTGCATCATATCTTATCAATAATGGCAGTTTGAATCTTTAAGTCTGGGTAGAGCAAAAATACATATGCATATTAGGATTGCTACACCACAGAAAAAAATGCTTTAACCAGCCAGCCAATTTTAAAAGTTGTCATGTGTTATATCCAAGAATGCAAGGACAACGGCTCTGTGCTCACTGTGGTTTATTCACATCAGCGGCCATTCATTTTGTCTCAGTACTGAACACACTTTTTGGCAGTGACGTCATGCTGTCGTGACTTCAGGTACTGTGGCTTAAAGTCACATACCACATTCACCCCCCCCCCCTTTCAAAAGTGCAAAACCTATTAGAACAAGTAAGTGCAACATACCATTACCGAGGCCTGAACATAGCCAACCTGACTGGGTAAACCGGGTAGACTGCCAGTTTACCCGCATAGCCTTGTGGATTATTCTGCCACGTGACAGGCCATGCGCTAGTCTAGAACAGGCCCTGAACTTAAAACGTAGTCTCTGAGGTAAGAGGGCCTCCGGCGAGCCCGGACAGGGCGGGGCCCAGGCTCCAGAACGTCATCCGGTGCATCAGGTTCTGGTGGATGCCCCGCTGGGTTTCCCGGCTGCACAGAAGGGAAGTCCCAGTCCCCATCTGTGTGATGTGGATCAGCTGTAGCGGCTTGGTCCTGGGCAGGTGGTGGTGTGACCCGTCTAAGGCGGCTAGCATGCCAACGGGAGCCATCAGCCAGACAAAAGGTAGCCGGTCCCAACCGTGTTGTAATCTGCTGTGGTGAGGACCAGAAGGAAAGCAGCTTGTGGGACCGATTGGGTCGACGGATACGGACCCAGTCTGACACTGCGAGTGTGGGACATCGCACCCGACGCACCCTGTCGTAGCGCTGCTTCATACGGTGTTGCCTCCCTGCTACTGTGTCGCTGGGAGAGGGCTTCGCTGCCAGAGTGTGCTCCCTGGGAGGCCGTAGTCGATCTAGGGGAAGCTGGAGTTCACGTCCCAGCATCAGGAGGGCTGGAGAGCTACCTGTTGTGGCGTGTGGTGTCGCCCTGTAGTGCAGCAAGGTGTTTTGTAACGCAGCTGCAAATGGGAGGCCGTCAGCCAGGTGTGCTCTCAGCCCGATCTTGAGGGTCTGGTTAAACCTTTCCACCCCCCCGTTGGCCTGTGGGTGGTACAGGGCGGTTCTGATGTGTTTAATTCCTCTCCCCTCCATGAAGGAAGCGAAGTCAGCTGAGATGAACTGGGGGCCGTTATCGGTGGTAACGACGTCAGGCACACCCCAGCGGGCGAACAGGGAGGAGAGGAAGTCGGTGACCGCCTTGGTGGTTACAGACCCTACAGGAAGGACTTCAGGCCATTTGGAGTGGAGATCGTAGGCCACCAGGAGGAAACGCTGGTGATGAGGGGTGCTGTGAAGCTCCCCGCAGATGTCCACCTGGATGTGGGTCCATGGTGTTGCTGGCCATGGTAGGGGCTGCAAAGGTGGAGGTGGTGGCAGGCCTGTCTTGCCACTGGTGAGGCAAGCTGTACAGTCCTTCACCATTGTCTCAATGTCTCTGTCAATGCCTGGCCACCAAACCAGACCCCTGCAGCGCTGTTTAACCCTCACAATGCCTAGGTGACCCTCGTGAACCATGGCTAGGATGCGTGGCCTTAAGGCACCGAGGATCACAGCACACAGCCCTCTTGCGACGCAGTCATCATTCCAGCAAGAAAGGTCGCCTTTGACACAGTGGAAAGGCGCTAGCTCCTCCGGCACCTTGGCGGGCCAGCCCTCCTGGATAAAAGTGCGGAGCTGAATGAACACAGGGGTCCTGTGCAGATGCTGCCTGGAGCTCCTGCAGGGAGACAGCTGTCTGGAGGGGCTTGTGCAACATGAGAATTAGCTCTGGCTCTGAGCAATCTTGGGTGTTGTCCGGCGCAGAGGTGGGCGTGGCCCTGGAGAGCAGGTCAGCCACAACATTGTCCCTGCCAGGTGTAAACATTGTGGTGAAATTATAGGCTTGCAACCTCTCCGACCACCGGTACAGACGTAGTGGTTTGTGTCCCGATCCAGTCATGGCCAGGGAGGGCTGTAAGTGCCTGGTGGTCGGTCCAGAGTGTGAAGTGCCGCCCGTATAGGTACATGTGCCACCGCTCGCACGCCCAGACGCAGGCCAGTGCCTCCCTCTCCCCCACAGAGTACTTCTGTTCAGTCGGGGTGAGGGACCTCGAGGCAAACACCACAGGGCGTTCAGTCTCCCCGTGGAGCTGGGACAGGACGGCACCCACCGCAGTGTTGGACGCATCACAGGTCACTAATGTGGGGCTCTGCAGATCAAAGTGGGCGAGCACAGGAGGGGAGGTGAGCTGAGCTTTTAGCTGACGGACTGCAGCGGAGCACGCAGGTGTCCAAGACCAGGGCACATCCTGTTTGAGGAGAGCGCGTAGTGGTGCGGTGGTTTCTGAGTAGTGGGGAAGGAAGCGCAGGTAGAATGCAGTCATACCCAGGAATGAGGACAGCTGCGCAGGGCAGGAGGGCTCAGGCAGGCGCAGGATAGCATCGACATTTGAGTGCAGTGGGCTGAGGCCATCGGCGGTCAGACGGAACCCCACGAACTCGATGACGGGCGCAGAAAAGATGCATTTCTCCCCGTTCAGCGTGAGGTTGTGGTGGGCGAGCACCTCAAACCTTGGAGAGGCGGTCGTCGTGTAAGGCTGACGTTGCACCATGCACCACAATATCATCCAGGTACACGACTACACCTGGGATGCCAGCAAAGATAGTGGTCATGATCTTCTGGAAACAGCTGGGGGCGGAGCTAAGTCCAAAAGGAATGCGAGTGTACCTGAAGACCCCCATGTGCGTCACAAAAGCAGTGAGGTTGCGGCTCTCTGGGTGCAGGGGAACCTGCAGGTAGCCCTGGCAGAGGTCGAGCTTGGAGAAGACCGCTGAGCCGTGAAACTTGGCCGAGAGCTCCTCCGTTGTGGGCAGTGGGTACTTATCAGGGATCACTGCTTTCTTCACCTGTCTGAGGTCGATGCAGGGGCGTAGGCCACCCGTCTTCTTCTGCGCCACCACCAGGTTGGAGATCCACAGGGATGCGTCCACCCGCTCAATGATGCCAGCGTCCAGGAGTTTCTGCAGCTCGGCCGTGACATTGTCGTGTAGGGCGAGGAGCAGGCGGCGGAGAGGTTGGATGACAGGGGCCACAGCTGGGTCTAAGAGCGGCTGGTGGTTGAAGGTAGTGAGGCAGCCCAGCCCGGCGAACAGCGAAGGCCAGCGGTGCAGCCAGGGCGTGGCCACCGTCAGTATGGTGGCACCCATATTGTCCGTGATGGAGAAGTCCAGGGCACAGAACAGGTCGAATCCGAGGAGGTTGGCGCCATGACGGGACACCTGAAAGGTGAACTCTGGGAGAGTTCTGGAGCCGTAGCGTACAGCAAAGGTGGCGGTACTGACCATGCCAATCTTAGCGTGTCCATAGCCGTACAGATCCTCCGCACCCGGCTTAATCGACACTCGGGGAAAGAGCCGACGGACCGTGGATTCATTTAGAAGGGACCTGGAGGCCGCAGTGTCCAGCAGCAGTGACAGGCACACACTATCCAGCTCCACTGTGCACCACTTAAATGGCTTAATGCTGGAGCCCACAGAGTGGATGGTGGTCGGGCTCGAAGCAGTGGATGAGCGAGACCTGGGGTTCGTAGGGGCGGGCGCAGAGCGGCACACTTTGGAGAAGTGGTTCAGCTTACCGCAGCGTTGGCACCTCTGTCCCATGGCTGGACAGGCAGGCGCGCGCGTGGAGTGTGATGAAGAGCCGCAATTCCCGCAGTGTTGACGTGCCGTGGCGCCCTGGCGTCCCGCGACGTTAACCTCGAGCTCGTCAGGGAGAGGCGGGCTCGGAAAGCGGAGCAGTAACAGCTACGGTCTGAGTTAGTGAAGAGGGACGAGAGGGGTTTGGGTCCGAGGCCGCAAGCCGGGATGCTAACAGAGCGGCCGACTCGAGCTGGAAGGCTATCTCCACTGCTTTTGATAGCGTCATGTCGTCCGGTGACATAAACAGTTTCTCCCGCAGCTTGGGGTCCGTCGTGTGCTCCGCAAGCTGGTCCCGGATCATCTCCTCCTCCAAAACGCCGAACTTACAGAGGCTGGCCAAACACCGGAGGTCGGCGACATAATGGTGGACCGACTCACCGGGTCACTGTCGGCGTTGCCGGAAGACGATCCGCCGGACCATGACGCTCTGTGGAGCAGCGAAATGTCCGGAGAGCAAGGCAACACAGTTGGCGTACTTTCTGGCTGGTCCGAGAGTCCAGAAGATCCGTTGTCCCTCGCTGCCCAGGCTGTGGATCAGCATCGCCCGTAGCCGCGCGTCGCTAGCGTCGGCTAGCCCAATGGCTTCAATAAACGTCTGAAAAGACTCGTACCAGCGGGGCCACGGGACCGGCGGCTCCCCGGGCAGAGCGAGGAACTGAGGAAGAGGTGGGAACGGAAGCTCCATCCTTGTCGCCAATGTTATATCCAAGAATGCAAGGACAACGGCTCTGTGCTCACTGTGGTTTATTCACATCAGCTGCCATTCATTTTGTCTCAGTACTGAACACACTTTTTGGCAGTGACGTCATGCTGTCGTGACTTCAGGTACTGTGGCTTAAAGTCACATACCACATCATGTATACTAAATTAGGTTTCAAAATTGTGAAAAAATGAGCAGTATACTCTCATCTGAGATGATGGGGGCGTGTCAGCTGAAGGAGCCGCTGTGAAGCAAAAGACAGACTCTCGTTAGCAGCTAACCCAGTAGCACACTCAGTCTACGGAAGCACAGCACACACCCTCGAACCAAAGCAACTGCACATCATATCATCACATCATATGTATGCTTCTTAGTGATTATTCACAGCCACATGTTGGTACATTACGAAAACAGAAAGAGTTTGTACAAGCTGGTGGAAAGTGAAGTAAACAGGTAGAGTCAGTCACAGAAAAAAAAAAAAAACAGTCAAACAGCAGCCTGAATGTAGCTTGGTAATCACCTGCTTGACACACATGGAGTTAGGTAGCAAGAAGTTCTGATAAAGGTATTGATCATCTGGATTTAGCTGACTAGTGACTTTACAGCAAGTAGGAGTGCATAAGCTGTTTGAAGAGCACAGAGTCACAGATCTGCCTCTTTCCTTCTTCTTCAAAGCATCCAGTAATTTCCACAAGGTTTCACTCACACTGGATACAGAGGCTGATTGCATAAATCTCACCTGATCTAAAATGACACATCTAGCACCATCAGTCATATATTGCAACAACGCTTGCTCTGGGAAAGTAGTGTAACTAACTTTATACTGCTATAATCTCTCCCTTTCTGTTCTCTTTTGATCTTTTATGTATTATGTCTCTTCCCTCCTCTCTTGTCACCTCTCTTGTCCTCCTTTCTCCTCCTCTCTCTGCTTGCTTGCCTGCTTGTATGGTCTAACCCAAGGACCCGGAGGTGCAGTACTCCAGTACCATCACAGTGGAGTGCCAGCAGAAACAGGAGCTGCACTATGAGAATGCTGACTTGTGTGAGCACATGCCCTCACCCAAGCTGGACACCTGCTATCCTCCTAAGCCTTCCTTTGCTTGTACTTCCCTTTCCACCACCTCTGCCAGTCACTACAATACCCCTGTTTCTAAAATCTCCTCTAAGTTCCTCAATGCTGATACTAAAACTAAAGCCACTGTTCAGGTGACTAACACTCTGCTCCTTAACCAACTGGTTGCCTATTCTCCACTTGGATATTCACACCTATAATTAACCAGTCTATAATTCATTCATTTCTGTGTGCTCACTTTCCATGTTCCATTAGTCAGTACGGTTACGTACACAGTTGAGTGGAGCTATGGTTATAGCTCATCTAGTCCATTTAATTGGACTACTGTCCTTGTCCCAGTATACAAGCACGGTAGGGGAATCATTAATTGACCGAAGTATGTCCAACTCTGCTATGACAGGTGTGTTGAAAATCTATGCCTCACCCAGGGGACCATTGGTTGTGAAATGGCAACAGTGCTAAGCGTCAGACGGTGGCACCGTTTGTCGTGTCACACGGGGACACCATTTGTTGTGACTATGCCTCACCAAGGGCCTGGCCTTGTATTAGATCTCCAATTAAACGATCAAATTGGCTATCAGAAATAGTTAATAATTATTAATAACAATGACTAATTATTAATGATAATTATGTTAAATAATGTGACTTCATCAAAACACCTCGTGGGGCACCATGCCCAAAAAGCGAAAAATGATAGCCAGTTAATGATATCAGTCTCATAAAGTTCACTAAACTATCAATTTGGAATTTTGATGAATAATTAAATTAATAACCATAACCAAAATTAATAGTCAATCAATCAATCAATCAATTTTATTTATAAAGCCCAATATCACAAATACAATTTGCCTCACAGGGCTTTACAGCATACGACATCCCTCTGTCCTTTGGACCCTCACAGCGGATAAGGAAAAACTCCCCAAAAAAACCCCTTTACCGGGGAAAAAAAAATGTTAGAAACCTCAGGAAGAGCAACTGAGGAGGGATCCCTCTTCCAGGACGGACAGACGTGCAATAGATGTCGTACAGAACAGATCACCATAACAAATTAACAGTAATCTGTATGACACAATACAATAATCTGTATGACATCCTCGATAATGACAGTAGCTTACAACAACATTCATGAAAGTAATAATATTGTCGTTATAGTTCTGGCTACTGTGGTACAATATGTTGAAAGTATATATTAGTATCTGGCAGTATACATGTATGATAATAATCATATGTGTATAATAACAGTAGAAGTATGACTAATGATGGCAGCCTGAAGGAATTCGTTGTTGACATAGATGTTGACATAGCAGGGGTTGACTATTGATTCACAACATAATCACAACAATGACTCAATAAACAGCATGAAATCACAATTGGCAAAGTTAATCACAATTGGGTGGTGGTGGACTAGTGCTGTGTCATGGAGGCAGCCTGTCTTAACAGCTTTCCTTCTTGTCCGTTTTGTTAACTTTTTGTTGTCTTAGTGTCCTCACAGGTTTTGTTACATGTACAAGTAGTGCGAAGTGCCAAGGCACTATACTTTGCCAAGATGCCGTTCCAGCGCCTAGCATGTGTTTTATTGCTATGTTTAATCGGGCCATTTATGGTAGCTGAGGGCCATGTATGCAACTCTGTTGGTCTTCATACACATGGGATCAGCTGATCGCCTTGCAACCAACCGCAGTGGCTGGAGAGAAGCCCGAAATCCCGTAGGAGTTGAGGAAGAGACGACGGGGCTGTAGAGCCGGTGTTAAAAGGAGGATGAAGAGAAGGAGATTTAAACCCTGTATCCCGGTTATCATCACGGGAAAAGTAAGATCCCTGGCAAATAAAATGGGGGAACTGGAAGCGCTTGTCAAGACACAGAGGGAATACAAGGAATGCAGTATAATGTGCTTCACGGACTCCAATGTGACTGTCCCCGCCTTCGACACAGTCTGCACCGACCGAGACACCACAGCCAGCGGTAAAAAGAAAGGAGGGGAACTTGTCGTGTTTATAAACTCTTAAGTGGTGTCATCCTGGGTACATCTCTGTCCAGGAGTGTGTCTGCAGCCCGAATATCAAGCTGATTGCCACCAATTCGTCAGTTGCACCACTAGGGAAAACAAAACTCTGGATATGCTGTATGCAAATGTTAAAAATGCCTACAGTTCCACTGCTGCCCCCCCCCCCCCCCCCCCCCCCCCAATGAGGAAATGGTCTCATGAGGCCACAGAGTCCTTGTGTGGACCCCGGAGACAACTGACTGGAATGCTCTCTGTGAACCACATGGGGAAGACGTTGATAGCATTACGGATTGAGTCTCTGATTATATAAATTTCTGTGTTGATAACACTATTCCCACTAAAGTGATCTGACCTCCTATCCAAATAATAAACCTTGGGTCACTAGTGACTTGAAGGCCCTACTTTATGAAAAAAGGGCCTTTAAGTCAGGGGACAGAACAGAACTGAAATGTGTACAGAATTAACTTAAACGGAGACTCAGGGAGAGTAAGATCTCCCACAGACTGGAGGAAAAACTACAGAGAAGTGAGGTCACAGAGGTGCGGATTAGGAGGAGGAAGATCACTGGGTTCCAGAGGAAAGGTGGGGCTGTGGTTTAGGGAAACCTGCAGTGGGCTAATGAGCTGAACCAATTTTGCAAGTTACTGTCTCCCTGTTGTAACACCGTTACCGTTATTCACAATAAAATGCGCCGTTACTCGGCTTTACTTGAGTTCACTGGAGCCGCTTTCACCCAAGCAAGCTCCTTCTCAGCGGAGCTCTAAAGTTTTTTTTCTTTGGTGAAGGCAGGTGAGGGGGAAGGGAGGGAGAGACAACTGCATAAGTGATGATGATAGGGAGAATAAAATTTCATCATAAACTGCAGAGCAGGGCGCATATTCACAAGCACACAGGTCGGCTTATTAGCGGTGACTTTGGGTTTGATTTTTTGTAAAGTCACTTACAAATATTGGTAGTTGCGGGTTGCGTTTTTTTGGGCTTGTTTCTAAAGTGGAGTTGCTTATTTGGGCTTGCTCTCTAAACATTACCTTTCTCTATATCCGTCAAGTAAGTTATTTTACTCTCCCTGAGCCAATCATCATCACTTATGCAGTTGTCCCTCCCTCCCTTCCCCCTCACCTGCCTTCACCGAGCGACGACGAAGTCGTCCGAGGACCCTATTGAAATTGCGCTGTTTATTATTAATTATTCTTTACCTGACTTTGTGCCCCAATTTCACCCCTTTCCCAAATTTCAAAATGCTTCTAACTTTCCACATTCATCCGGCCGAAATTCAGTATTTTTGGGTGGTTGCACATGGTCACCACTAGCTGGAGCTATAATCAAGGAAAGTGTGTTTTGGGTCATAACTCCCATATACTTTGTGGCACATTCAAAAACCTTATATCCATATGTTCAGTGAATTGTGCTGAATCTCGTGGTATAGGCCACGCCCATTTCTGCCTCCGTTTTTTCCACAAATTCACAAAATGTTGCAAACCTACTTTTTCGAACTCCTCCCAGGCAATTTCACTGATTTGCATGAAACTTTGCACACAGTATCTGTGGACTCTGCTGACAAAAATTAATTAAAAGAATTTTGATATTCCAAAGAATACTCAAGTTATTAAATAGCAGCTTCCTGCAGATTTGGTACAAAACAGGAAGGTGTGTCTGAATAACATGAAACTCAGTTTACTACTTCCCTCATGAGCCCCTGAGGCTCTGTGCAAAATGTCAGGCGATGACCACCAGGTGGCGCTCTTTAAATTGAAGTATTTTATATCTCAACATCGGTTGGGCGGATTAACACGAAACTTGGTATAATTATTGTCAATGCCCTCCTGAGGATATCAGACGAAGGACTTGCCGATCCGCCACTAGGTGGCGCTCTGGTGGTCGTCTAATTTAATATTTGGCACTGTGTCAACACTATAACACTCATGGAAATAAAATTGATAGGGGTGGCCCCTGTAACTCACACACCAAAAATGTCCAGCAAGTGGCGCTATTTTCAATGCAAAAGCGTTTTTGGCTAAGAACTCCCACATGATATGTCGCACATTGTTATACCTTCTATTAACGTGTTCTCTGAATTCAGCTGAATTGTGTGGTGTAAGCCACGCCTACTTTTGTTGTAACTTTCCATTCGCTAAATTGCGAAAAATGAAAAACGTACTTTTTCGAACTCCTCCTAGACGATTTCACTGATTTGCACCAAACTTTGCATGTAGCATCTGTGGACCCTCCTGACAAAAAGTTATTAAAAGAATTTTAATAGTCCAAAAAACGCCCAAAATATAAAACAACAAATTCCTCTTTCATATCTTGACCAAATACAGTCCGATTACCACAATACTTTTGCTGATTGTGTTCCATGGCCCAATGAGGGTTTGTGCAAAATTCGGTGTAAATCAGCCAATAGGTGGCGCTCTGGTGGCAATGTAATTAGTGTGAATGGAAGTAAATTGGAAAATCTTCAAATCCTCTTCAAAACTCATCGACTTTCAACCTCTTCTTGTCCCTCGTACTTTGAGCTAGAGACACCATGTCAACTTTTAAAGAGTCAGAAGACCTTGAACTATTGGGCATGTATTCAGCTTCTACTTTTTGGAAAAATACATACGTGGGTTGGGTGCCTACTTGTATACTGGAAATGTAAGTAAGAGATAACGTTTATTTTTTTTATTTATTACAGCTGACAAGACATCTAGGTGCATGCCCCCCGACGGCAGCATGCCCCGATGTGCGTGGACTGCAAGGGCCCGTTCATCGCTGCTTGCAGCTTTAATTATTATTATTATTCTTTACCCGACTTTGTGCCCTAATTTCGCCCCTTTCCCAAATTTCAAAATGCTTCTAACTTTCCACATTCGTCCGGCCACATCCGAAATTGGATATTTTTGGGTGGTTGCACATGGTCGATGCAAAATGCCGAAATAGCGCCTCCTACAAATTTTCAAAAACCCCTCCCTATTGGGGTTAGTTTGTCGTAGGCAAACGAAATTTGGTACACACATGTATCATACCCAGACGCACAAAAAAGTCGCTTAACATCATGGTAAAATCCCAACAGGAAGTCAGCCATTTTGTTTTGAATTTTTTCGTTACGGCGATTTCCAGTTAAATTTGAACAAACTCCTCTTAGGGATTTCGTCCGATCAACTTCAAATTTGGTACAGATCATCCTGAGAACATGCTGATCAAAAGTTATTAAAAGCTTTTCTCTATGTCAAGGGGCGTGGCTGCTAGGGCATGCGAAATTTTGGCGACTTTTCAATTTCTTGCCATCGAATTTCGAATGGCTCTCCCGCCCACATACTTGATCTCAGCAGCTTCAAACCTACTGAACATGATGATGGCTCCGCCCCGAATGGCCAGATATGTTAATATCCCACCTTACTCATATTGCCCCCCGGTGGTGACAGGAAGTGACCAGTTTTTACTTCAACATGTACTAATGACACAAACTTGACCACATCAACTTCATTTCACTTCTAATGCATGCAGAACAAGTTGGTGAAGCTACCTTATGAACGCTGTGAAGCTACGTCTAATGGTGGCGGCGCAGCGTGGTGACTATCGATCCCTCGCCACTAAATACGTTTGGCAATTTGATGGCTTCAGCGACCTTAGTAGGCCATTTTGATATTGACTTCTCATTTTGGCGTGATTTCCACATGTTGTATTTTAACAAACTCCTCCTACAGTTTTTGTTCAATGAACTTCAGATTTCTTACAGATCATCCTGACACCATTGTAGCAAGTACGTGTAGTAATGCTCAATAAGAAGAGTACGACTTTATTAATTTTATAAGGTGGTAACTGGACTAGATCAGAAAATGCTAAGGTTCGGCTCTGGGAGGTGCGTGTGGCAGTATAAAGACAACACAGACAAGTATTTATGGTTTAGTGGCCAGTGCCTTATTATTAACAGTGGAAAAAAAAAAGTGAATTCAACCAGCCCCACAATATTTACAATCTGCAGATATAACTTTGTTCAAGCTTGATTTGAAATTATTAGAAAAGTTTGAAGAGGAAAAAGTGCACTTTGTTTTAACCATTCGTTCTGATCACAAATAAACAGTTCAGTTTACAGTTTCACAATAGCAACAGCAAAAGAAATGCAACAGTCCCAGTCCAGGAAAACACCTGGAGTACCTGTACTCCACCCAATCACCTCACTGGTGATAAATCACAGTCCGCAGTACAGATTGGTAGATCGATTGATTGTCCATAGTTCATTCAGAATATTCATTGGTATTATAATTGTCCATGGGTGCGCAAAACAGAGTTCATAAGCGGATTGCGAATGAGGGGAAAAAGAAAAAGAGAGGGGACTGGCTGCAGCAGCCCCTACCAGACCACAGAAGGGCTGTTGCTGTGTGAGGATGGTGTTCGAGGCTCCTTCTTGGGCTTAGCTCGCCATCGGGTGGTGGCACCAAGCAGGGCACACCTGGCCAATTCCGCTCCTAGACAGTCACACAGCGAGTACCCAGCATCAGCACGCGGTTGGTATCAAACTTCTGTTGCAGCCGTCCCTGCAGCCCGTCTCCCCTTGCCTGTCTGCCCACCGAGCACACAATTGAAGAGGACTACAGGAACGCGATTGGCTAACAGGCTCGCAAGGTGCTCAGCGTGCGTGCGCACGTAACTACGTGACTCAAGGGTGCGTTTAAGGACACGGGAGAATGTAGGAAATAAATATTTGTAACATTTATCCACCATAAGCGCATTTTCTATGTGGGTTACACCATGCTGATCAAAAGTTATTAAAAGCTTTCCTCTATGTCAAGGGGCGTGGCCGCAATGGTGCCTCTCTCACCACCAAATACGTTTGGCTTTTTGATGACTTCAGTGACCTCATATCCTCATGAAAATTGATGCACTGGTCAAGAATGGCGAGCTCTTGCATCTGATAGGGGCGTCACCCATGGGGGGGACAAAATGCCTCTATAGCGCCCCCTTGAAATTTTCAAAAAACCCTCCCCATAGGGTTTTTTTAGAGTTGGAACATGAAAATTGGTACACATGTGTATGTTGTCCAGACGCACATGAGAGTCTCTGGCACCAATGGTCTACTCCAAACAGGAAGTCGGCCATTTTGATTTTACCTTGTCATTTTGGTGTGATTTCCACATGTTGTATTTTAACAAGCTAGTCCTAGGGATTTCAGCCAATCAAATTTTTTACAGATCATCCAGAGACCATGCTGATCAAACGTTGTGCTCTTCATGTTTGTAGGTCAAAGGGCGTGGCTGCTATGGCGCTGCCATTTTTGATCTATCACCATGCATATTGAAGCAGCTCTCTCTCCCACATAATTCATCCAAACTGCTTCAAAATTTCTGTACATGATAAGAGCCCCGCCCTCAATGCCTCCATATGCTCATAGGCAATCTCGCTCATTGTGCCCCCTTGTGGAAACAGGAAATGCCATCTTTTACATTGACAAACACCAACCTCAAGCTCCTGACCTGATCAACTACATTTTGTGGCCACATGACAATCAAGTGGATGAATCTCCACAGTGACACACATGTCCTGTCATGTTGCAGGCTGCCGCGACTTTTCATCCTTCGCCACTGAACATCAACTTGGTATAAATCCTTCATGCATTGTCTGATTTGCTCGAAATTTCACGTGTGATGAAGGTCCACCCCTGAATGCACCTGGCCACATCTGGTTACGCTCATAGCGCCACCTGGTGGATGAACGAAACATTGTGTTTTTTTCCGCTCCTGCCAGGTTTTTTGTCCCTTCACGCCACAGCCTCTGTGTGCCTCAGGCCCCCGCAGTTGCATGGTGGAGCGAGGGCCTGATCACAGCTGCTTGCAGCTTTAATTATTATTATTATTTGTACATTGCTTGAGAAGTATAGCTTTATTTTAGATATTTTTTGGCCAGTTGTGGCCTGTCCAATAAATGTCACAAGTTCTAAACCATCTATTGTGTTCTGGTGTTCCACTGTATAATACTGAATTTGTCTGTGTCTGTTACGTTGTCCCACACAACAATGCAGTGTAGTTTAGATAAGTGTACAATGTTTTATGGAGGAATAAAGTAACATAAAATAAATAAATAAATAACAACAGCAAAACAAGTTTACAGTGAATAAAAGTGAGTGCTGTCAATGAAGTCAATGTGGTATTTTTTCAATGTGGAGCCCGTGAAGCTGCTGAAGGACATCAATGTGATTGATGGACAGGGTTCTGGTGATGATGCGAGCAGCAGAGTTCTGGACTAGTTGAAGTTTGTGGTTGGACTTGAGAGGGAGACCAAAAAGGAGGGAGTTATAGTAATCTATATGGTATGTAACCAGAGTGTGAGCAAGAATGGCAGTACTGTGCGGTGTGAGGGACGGGCGAAGGCGGTTAATATTGCATAGATGAAAGTAGGCAGACCGAGTGGCATTATTGATGTGAGCTCGGAATGACAGAGTCCTGTCAAGGATGACACCCAGACTCTTAACCTGCGGGGAGGGGCAAACTGAGGAGTTATCAATGTCTAGTGTAAAACTGTTCATTTTTGCTATGGTGGCTTTGGTGCCAATGAGAAGTAACTTGGTTCTATCACTGTTCAGTTTGAGGAAGTTGCAGGAGAACCAGGATTTGATTTCCTGAAGGCAGTCAGAGAGGGAAGAGGGCGGGAGGGTGGAGGTAGGTTTGGTAGACAGATAGAGCTGAGTGTCATCCACATAGCAATGGAAATGGATGTTGAATTTATAGAAGATCGTTCCTGGAAACGTTGGTGGAAAAGGGGCTATAGACAAGAATAACAGAAGAAGAATTACACACAGACAAGTGTGGCTGAAAACATCAAGAATGTTTCTATTTGATGGAATGACGTAACTATATAAAAATGTCTGTGTTTGGTTTGAATATTTCACTCAGTTTTAACCAACCTGGTCTCACTCCGAAGTCGCTGAAAACCAGTGCTTGGTCAGTGACTTCCGGTATCAGACACCAAAGAAAAAAGCCATCCTTTCACGTCGGCATGAACAGGGGGAAACATGGTGGGGCAGCAACAAACATTAAGGCGGCAGAAGTCCAAGTAGGGCAGGCAGGAGTGGTGGTGGATGGGTCCAACAACCACCTCGGGAGGCCAGTGTGTGCTTTGCATGAATGTAAAGCTAAACCGTGTTCTTTTTTCTTAAACCCAACCACATGCTTTTGTTGCTTAAACCCAACTATGTGTGTTGGCAAAACGTAACGACGTGCTTTTGTTGTTGAAAGAAAAAAATGTCAATTGGTGGTGTTGTACTGACGTAGTGTGTTTATTTTGAAGGAGACTGTATGCAAACCGTACATTTGCTGTGAAAACAGAAGTGTATTTTGAAAACAGACAGTGCATGTAACAGGCTGAAGTTTGCAATGGTTTTGGGTCCATGTAGCTCTTGGAGTGAGACAACAGGCAGGAACTCACATCCACACGAGTGTGGGATTTCACAAATGCTTATTTATTTTTACGTCAACTTAAAAACACTCCAACCTTAACAAGCCTGGTTGTACGGCTACTATATTTTCATACATGAACAGAATAGTCGCCACACTTACTTATAACCATCACTGTTGTGTTGAGAGATAAAAGAAAAAGCAGGAGCACATAAGTATACATCCAACCAGCGTTGGGTACGCTCTCAACAGACTCAAATCATAACAGGTGCTGCTTGATGACGTTGCTGCTAGGCAACACAGTATACACCATGTTAAAGGCACATTTCATATATTCGACTCATACAAGTTGACACGGCATCCTGGGATGTCAACAACCAACACATTCAGGGTACCTTGCACCTCATATGTAGACGTGGAAAATCCATGACCAGATGTCGATATGTGACAAGGTTGGACTGACAATGTGTTGTTTTAACATCATAAAGCCTAACTTTGATGAAAAACTGAAAGGAGTTGTTATACACTATATTTACAGGATGAGACACTGTCAGACATTTTTATACCTCTGCACTGACTATAGCCATAGCCTGAGGCATTCTGTTTTCACGTTGTCTGTCCGTCTGTCCGTCTGTCCGTCCCATTCTTTTGAACACAAAATCTTAAGAACACCTTGGGGGATTTTCTTTTAATTTGGCACAAACGTTCTCTTGGATTCAATCAACTGAACTGAATGAAAGGCTGTATCCATTGTTATAGGAAAAATGCGGAAAAATAGGAAAACTAAGATCTTTGTTTCTTCCTATTTGTGTGTGTAGTAAATGTACAGAATGAGTATAGAATACATATAGAGCGTGTCTGTTTGGACTGTTAGTGTGTGGTTGTCCCACATTGAGAAAGAATTTCCTCCCTCTCCTTACAAATTAGCTTCAGCTGTGCGTGTAATTTGTATTTTCTAGCCCTACAGTTCTATATACATACACAGGCACACACACACACACACACACACACACACACCACATAATGTTGTGTGGAGCTACGACTCCTCCCTGCCACCTCTATGTTGTGTGCGCTGTGTGTAGCATTTCCAAAGAGTGTTAACATCCCCTCTATGACCCCAAAGTACCACTCCACTGTAAGTAGTGGATTTTCATCCAACAAGGTGTACAACAGACACAGACAACAGAGTGAAGTGATTTTATTGAAATATCACTATTTTAAGCTCAGAATTGGTTATGTTCCCTGATGGAAGCATTCATCGTACATGGTTTGGTCAAGAACTGTCTGAAATTTGGAACTCCAACCATAATTTTGGTTTTTACAGTTTCTGGTTAGATAAATGGTGTAGTCGTTGCAATTAAAGAAAAAAAGGCATTCAGAAGGCATCCCTCCCCAGTGCTTAAAAAATTAAACCACATGCCTCCCCCATTCTGCACCACCCCTCCCTTCTCATAGATAACAGTCTCTAATAAAAGAAGCAAGAAAATAATGAAAGAACATGTTGCACAGCCCCTCCAAAAAAAAACAATTTTTATGTCATGTATGATAATAGCAGACTTAAAAAAATATCAGCCCTTCATTCATCAGGTGATCACAAACACAATTCAAAAGAATGCTAAGGTTACTCTGTCTCTGCATGATGTGTAAATAGGCAGTTGCTTGCTAATTGATGATTAAAAAATCAATTACTGCCACTTAAGGAATCCATCCCACATTTTTTAAAGAAGGAAGAACTGAAAATAAAATTTACTGGTAAATTAACTTTTATTATATATTATAATAGCTTGATGTAACCTTATGCCAGACCAGGGGCGACTCTAGGATCAGAGGTTTAGGGATGCTGAGCACCCAGAGAGCTGCCCGGCCATGCAAGATAAATTTCACTGTTTTGTGCTGTATTTTGTGTTGTTAACATATTATGTTTCAACCAAGTACTGTATGGTTTTGACACTTTTCTAGCTTGTTATAAAAGGACATACAGTAAAAAAAAAAATAAGTAAATAAAAATCTCAAAAAAAATGAGGGGTGCTGGGATTCAATTTAGGGGTGCCTATGTGCCAGACTACATTATATTAGCCTGATTATAGCCCTGTGTGGTGTAGTACAGTGTTGGCTCAGATCATGAACGGCAATTAGTGTTGTATACGATAATCCATCGTTTTATGTGTGGTGTGTCATGGTAGACGACCATGACACACTAGAAGACCAGTTCCACGTCTGGGATGCCTCATGACATCCCGACAGAAAGTCTAGCATGCTTGATTGACTCTTTCCGTCACAGCTGTCACTTTGACGAATAGAAACACAGTGTGATTTACTGCCGTGGACAACTGTTTGGCAACATCACTCCAGCTTTTTTGATATTTCCTCTAAGGATGTTAACACACAGAGTAAAAAAGGAAAACTGCTGGCCTGGGGCACTTTGGCAACCCAGTGAGTGCTGCCATTAGCATCAAGCCAGCAAAGAATGTTATTTCTTCATAACGGAGGATATAAAGGAATAAAATTCACAAGTAGTGTCTGGGCGTTTATGCAAGGTACACACTACACAATATCAGCCCAATTATAGCCCGATGCAGCGTCGTACATTGTTGGATCACAAACAACAATGGCCACGTTTTCCAGTTAAGTTCGATCTTAAGACTTAAGAGCACAGTTAAGAATGCCTTAGCTAAGAAGGGTCGCTAAGATAAGAGTGTTTCCCAGATGAGTTCTTAATGCCCTTCTTAGGATCGCTCTTAAGATCGCTCTTTAAGAAGCTCTTAACAGGAGCTGTCCACTACCGCGATGCTGAAACTAAATCAATCGATGTCAGGCAAATCAATCACTCACCAATTAATCAGCGCATAAGTAACACACAGTGCTGCTACCTAACGCACTAACTCCCTGCTGCTCATGTGTATGTGTGTTCTAATAATTCTAATGAAAAACTAAGATGATAAATATTTGTTAATGACCTATTTTCATGATGAAAACAAGATTAGAGTATGAGGAATCATGAGGAAATGTATTATATTTAAACAAAAATATGAAAGACGGACGAAAGGACAAATGAACTTAAAGGAGTCATCACCTGGTGTTTTAACATATACTGTCTCTCTTTAATTGTCTTAAAATTATTTTTTTTAAATTAATTAAATCAAACATTGAGCTTGTTTCTTTCTCTCTCGAGAGTACATGCAGGATTTTGACTGGTCCGGATTCTCATTGTAATAATGATAATGAGGCGCACGCTGATTGGCTGCAGGAAGGACAGGGGGCTGGCCCAATACATCCACGAGTTGGCCGACTCTAAAATAACAACAATCCCTTCGTCGTGGTGCATGCACCAAATGAACAATCTGACCTGGCAGCTGTTTATGGAATTCACTCTTTTATGTTTGAACCGGAGTCGGAACCTGCCGGGGAACCTTGGTCTCCGCAGGGGTCCCCCTTCATCGTCTCCATTTACAAACATCCATACCACAGTACAACGGTCCACAGGTTACACTGGTCCCTTGTGAATAACGTTAGCATCTAGCATTAGCCCAATTAGCAGTTAGTTGCTGTCTACCATCATTTCAGGGTCAAGTAGGCTACACAGTAAAACATCGTTAACACAAAGCGGCGAGACTTACTGATTGCACTGCTGGCGAGTCTCAAATAGTAGGAATTGCCTCTTTCTCCAAACACAGGGTTGAGGCCAGATTCGCCTGGTACTGTCCCAGATTTGAAAAACTGTCAGACTGAGGTCCAACTCCAATATGCACGTATTAACAAGGAAAAATATGATTTCCAGGTGATGACTACTTTAAAGACCTGCATTGCATCCTGACCACATTGTATGCTATGCTGTATGCTGCATTCATTAACGTTGTGTCTCTGCTAATGATCATCTTAACGTGACCAGTTCACGGAAGGACAAAATTGACAGATTTATGGACTATATTAATCTACACTGAGAGTCGGACAAAACGCCAGGTATAAACTATGAAAACACACAGGCAGCACGGTGACGGTTGTAGACTTAATGTGACATGTATGTGCGGATGTGTGGAGACACTAAGTTGATGAGGCATTGTATCTCAGCACGGGGGAACCAGTACTTCATTTGGACAGCCTGGTCTGACAGCACGTCCAGTGGGCTGAAGTGCTGACGCACAAATGCATTTACATATACATGGCGACACTATTGGTTAGCGGCGAGAATATGCTGTAAAGCAGCTATGGTATCTCACACATGTGTGATGTGGCAACACCTTAATATAGAGTAGCAGGTGGAGCGCCTTGATGAAGTTCCAGCTGAGCTCAATTACACCTGTCAGTTGCCTGATATCTGTGAAATGTAGCAGGTTTGGAGGGTGGATGTGTTTCTGTTGTGCCCTGATGTATTTTTTGGGTGCAGTAAACTATTTCATATGTGCATGTAGATGTGGGATATGTGCAGACAAATTATGATAAATGATAATCATTATGATTCATTTTATTTGTGTGCCTGATGTGCAAAGCACATAGCCTACAAGCGTAACTTGTGCCACAGCTTTGAGCGCACATAGGGTCTTCATAAAACAGATTCAAGATTCAAAGTGTTTATTGTCATATGCACAGTAAGGACACGCCTGCAGAATGAAATTAGTTCTTTTCTGTCACCAATTAATGCTAAACAATACAAATCTGAAGTATAAAATAGATCAAAATATATACGGTGCGCACTGTTTTTAATATCCTTGCTTAGTGTAGTATTAATTTGCCTGCCGCGACTGGATCTGTGAGCGTTTGGTCGCTAAGAAGACTGTTAAGAGTGAGTCAGCTCGATCTTACAACCCCTTCTTAGTGAAAGATATTCTTAAGCTAAGTGCGAATCTGGGAAATGCATTTGTCTTTCACGGGAGGCTTAAGAGTGTTCTTAAGAAGCTCTTAGCACTAAGATCTTCTTAACTGGATCTGGGAAACACAGCCAATGAGTGTCGTGGGATGCCTCATGACGTTCACACAGAAAGTCAAGCATGTTTGATTTTCTTTATGTCGTTTACAACTGCTCCCATCACAGCCGTCAACTTTGACCAAAAGAAAGACAGTGTGATTTGCTGCTGTAGCCAACTGTATGTCAACAACACCCCAGCCTTTTTGATATTTCCTCTAGGGATGCAACCAGGACATGAACGAAAAGATGAACAGACATCCACACACCCGTGCCATTCTGGACACACTGGACGCGGAAGCACAGCGCCCAGCCGCGGAGGCAGTTTTCAATCGGTGCCCATCTTAACCTATCTGACTGTCCACACAGGCTGCTGAGCAGAGCGGAGCGCACGCGGAGGCAGTGCTTCAGTTCGGCGTCTGGTCTATTTTTCAGTGTTTATCCAACACGCTCAATACATGAACATGCAATGACAAATTGTAATTAACTTATTATGTTATAAAAAAAAAACGATTAAAATATGAACTTACCCATGTTTAAAACGAGTACTGACGGGAACAGACGAGTGGAGTCGATGTTTAACCGGCGCGGAGAGCGCAGGAGAAATGCACTGCCTGTGCGGACAGTCAAGACTTCTGCGGCACCGCGTCCGGTGTGTCCAGGGCTCAACAACGCTACATGAAGCAGATGAATGACTTTTTTCTCTGCAGTGTGAAAACGGCAGCCACTGACTGTGCACTCCGCCGCCATGTGGGCAGGGGTGGTAACAGCAACCGGTCAAAATGACGGACGGCCTTCAGATTTTCCGGTCATTGTTGTAAAAAAACGGTCAATGACCGAGAATATCCGGTTAACGCGACCCCTGAGTGGAGGATATGAAGTAGAAAAATTAAAAACTTGTGGCGGGGCCTTTACTTACCACAACTGCAGAGGGTACCAGCTTCATTTGAAACAGACTACATTGTAAACAGGCCGTTATTTAATATTCCCCCTGTATTTTTATATATTTACCTTTTATCCACTCCTGTTTGCCTTGTTAAAGTTAATGCATAGCACCATCATTTCAAACTCAATACTTCCTGTATCTGTAAATTAAAAGCCCCTATCACTTCAGTTGAGAGAATCCCTTCATTTTCTAAATACACTTTTATTGTGAATCACTTGCAGGAACTTGTGGAGGATTCTGTGATTCTGTGTACTTCAAATGTAGCTTCTGCCATCTGGTGGTACTTTTTACGTTACTACAATAACATTTTGGCTGGCACATGAACCGACACAGGGACTGAATAGTAGTAACAATAATGAAAATAGGACAAGAGTAACCCTGGGATGATTGGTATGGACCATCGCGTCGTCTGACTGAGGATGGCTGTGTAGCCGAAACGTTTCTGTTCAGTTTTTTTTTGTTTGTTTGTTTGTTTCTTTTGTTTTTTCACTATATGGTAGCACCTGTTATATTTTTATTATATTTTTGATGGACCATTAAACATGGAACTTTGACATCCATCAATCTCTGGAGTGGACATTTCATTTATCTGATCACTGTGCAAGCTTTTCCTGGTTTCTTCTATCGTGTAGTCTGTCATGTCTGTCGGCCAAGTCACAGCACAATTTTATGATCTGACAATCGTAATCGCATAATCTGACATAGTGACTGTCAGGACAAAAATGTTTTGTAGTGTGAACCAGGCATTACTCACCACAACTGCAGAGGGTACCAGCTTCACTTGAAATAGACTACATTAGAAACAGGCCTTTATTTCTCATTCCCTCTGTATTTTTCTATTTTTGTTTTTAATCCACTCCCATTTGCCCTGTTAAATTTAATGCATTGCACCGTCATTTTTAACTCAACACTTCCTAAATCCATTTAAAATTAAAAGTCCCTTATCATTTCCCTTTAAAGAATCCCTTCATTTTCTAAAAAAAAAAATAATTCTCATGGCTCCTGCCATCTGGTGGTTATTTTTTCATAACTACAATAACATTTTGGCAGGAACTGAAAAATGATGTAATAATAATAATAAAAATAGGATAAGAATAATCCAGTGACATCACACACGTAGTGTGACGAGGGATGATTGGTCGTGGACCAATGTGTAGTCCATCATGTCAGTCAGCCAAATCACAGCAAGATTTTATGACTTCACAATTGCCTAATCTGACGTAGTGACTGTCTGAACAGGCAAAAATGGAAAAGTGTCAGTTAGTCTGAACCCAGCTTTTTAAAATATATCCTCAGTGTTTAAGGTTTACACATATACATACATATATATATATATATATATATATATATATATATATATATATATATATATATATATCAGGTTGTTGTCATCAGCAAACTGCTCACCCACACAACGCCACACATGCTGTCTGCCATCTGCCCGGGGATTCATCTGTGAAGAGAATACCTCTCCAACGTGTGAGACACCATCGAATGTGAGCATTTGCCCACTCAACTCGGTTACGACGACAAACTGCAGTCAGGTCGAGACCCCGATGAGGACAACGAGCATGCAGATGAGCTTCCCTGAGATGGTTTCTGACAGTTTGTGCTGAAATCCTTATTCAAACCGATTGTTGCAGCAGCTATCCGGGTGGCTGGTCTCAGATGATCTTGGAGGTGAACATGCTGGATGTGGAGGTCCTGGGCTGGTGTGGTTACACATGGTCTGCGGTTGTGAGGCCGGTTGGGTGTACTGCCAAATTGTCTGAAATGCCTTTGGAGACAGCTTATGGTAGAGAAATGAACATTCAATTCACGGGCAACAGATCTGGTGGACATTTCTGCAGTCAGCATGCCAATTGCACGCTCCCTCAAAACTTTCGACATCTGTGGCATTGTGCTGTGTGATAAAACTGAACATTTTAGAGTGGCCTTTTATTGTGGCCAGCCTAAGGCACACCTGTGTAATATTCATGCTGTCTAATCAGCATCTTGATATGCCACACCTGTGAGGTGGGATGGATTATCTCGGCAAACGAGAAGTGCTCACTAAGACAGATTTCGACAGATTTGTGAACAATATTTGTGGGAAATGGTCTTTTGTGTATATAGAAAAAGTTTTAGATCTTTGAGTTCAGCTCATGAAAAATTGGAGCGAAAACAAAAGTGTTGCGTTTATATTTTTTCAGTATGTATATATATATGTGTGTGTGTGTGTGTATATATACGTGTGTATATATATATACATATATATATATATATATATATATATATATATATATATATATATATATGTATGTATGTATCTGCGTGTTTTATTTTTTTAAATATATAGGTGACATCTTCAAAAATATATATTTATATACAGCGCTGTTTTTAAGAGATATTTTAAAAGTCTCCCTCTTCCTTGTTCTTCTCCAATCAGCTGAAAGGAAAGAAGGGAACAGGAGCCAATGGGGTGGCATCAAAGCAAAAGACAGAGCCAAAGAACCAGCCCAAAAAGAACGGAGTCAATGGGACCAATGGAACCACCTCTATGAGACGCAACAGCTCCAGTAAGTAGCAACAACAAAAAGTATGTTGTGAGTTTACATTATTTTCATTATATCAGCATAACAGCTTATCATGTCAGCACAGTAAAAAAGTAGGACAGGAAGTCAACTTTTATGTAATTTCTTATAAAATCAAATTTGAAATATCACTAACATAGTACCTTCTGAGAGTAGTCCACATTTCCCAGTCAGTTCTCTTGTGTAAGTGAGTATCAGACAGTGTGTCTGGCTCCCCAGTCCCAGCCTCACCACAGCTGATTGCTTTCTAGTAAAAACTCTGCTCCACAGCAGTTTGGAAAAATGCAGGATTACAAATTAGTTGGTTTAAGTAGGGGAGAGTAAATAACTTGAAAACTTAAAACCTATGTTACCCTTGAGACAGTCCATTTGACGTACATGGGCCAGACCTGAACCTCCTGCCAACGTTGAGGTAACGCTCAAACAGACGCAATAGCAGAAGCCCAGATTTGGAGAGGGCGAGATGTGGTCGTGTTAATCCTTGTGGTTCAGAATAGTATTTTCTTGTGTAATGTGTGAATGAGATGGGCTGTAACCACTTGTATAGCTTGTCCTCCTCCAAATGTGGGGATGGAAATACCAAATATATGTCATGTTGGATTTAGAGTATGCCACACAATACCGATATTTCCAGTGCCAGATTAGTGTATTGAATTTGAAAATGTCAGTGGTGGTTTGATTGAGTGATTTCTCATGAGAAAAATTCACATGCATACACATCCACACAGATGTTGGATGATTCCCCTCTGTGTATTTTCCAGTAAGGGAAGGCACAGTCCTGGTGTAAAGAATAACTGCTCAAGGCTGTGGCTGTGAGTTCAGTTGGTTTCTGGGCACTTCAAGTCTTAACAGTGCCTCATAATAAAGGCAACTTTCCCACGTGTTGATTTTGTCCTGGAAAATCTCTTTTTTCAGATAGGCAGTGCGCCATTACACAGGCGGTCTTTGGGGTCTTAAAAAGAGAAACATTGCAAATTTTCAACTAGCTTTGTATCATAATAATGTGGGTGGGAAATGAACTGTGGTAAACTTTCTTCCATCTTACCAGCACCCAGATCTCCTGGTCATCTCAATTTTCTCTGGCTCTTTGGCTGTTGCTTGAACGAGCAATTATATGAATATTTTGTATGCCCACCACCACGGACACAAAGACTAAAGAAGTGCATTGAGAGAGAGACCCGTCCCTCTCTCACTCTCAAACTCAGACCAAACTCTGATCAAATAGTAAAACTAAGCAGTGCTGATTAAATATAAACCAAGAGGTTGTCTGTTCTCTATATCTTTATTTTTTGCCTAAAATGTTTTCAGAAACATATTGCATAGTGCACTATAGCTGTCATATGGGAATTTGTGAACAGGAAGTGGGTGCCATGCCATACTGTTTCCCATATTGTAAAAAGAGAGGCCGATGGTGCCTCCCATCATCAAGGATGCTTCTTTGGTAGGACAGATCTTTCCAAGTAGGGTCCTTCAGGTACTAGGCAAGACTCCTTTCTAGCATTTGGTGAACATACATTGGAACAGACTAAACATTCACCTCGTCGCTAGACAGACCTACTCCTGAAAAACCTGTGTCTGTGCAAGGTTTTTTGTCCCTACGAGGCCACCATCATTTACCCGACGGGAGGGGTGAGCAAGTGAGCCCTGCAATCTAGAATTTGACCACTGATTTCACTGTTTTCAACGGTTTTCAACCCATTTTACACACTGGCCCTTTAACATGATGTAACATGTTTTTCTGAGCCGTCTGTAGGCAGTGCCAGGCGGCATACACATGCTGTTGTCTTGTGATATGAATCAATCACACAGACAAGACGTGTGCTGCTGGGCAGTGCTGCTGTATGTTCAGCAAACCAGCCAGCAAGAAGCAAAAAACTTTGCACAGTTTCTTCCAAACAAACTGTGTAAGTTGAGTAATGCTGTTGCATGTAGATAATGTTTGCTAAATGACTAATTGATAGATGCCAATATATCAAGTTAAGGAACATTATTGTTTAGTTTTGAGTCCAGATTGATATTGATATCCTGTGGAATTTATTTAAGTTTAACTTTTAACAATAAAGTAAAGAAGGAAAAAAACCCCAGAAGAGATTGAAAGTTTAAGAATAATTCCAGTTTATTTTTCATAACGATGGAAGGTATTCCTATTGCTAATAACATTTTATTCACCATGTTGTGAGAAGTGGGGCAGTAGCTTCACTACAAGAAACTCGATGGAATAAGAAACAAATCATATTAAATGATTAGGGATGCATGATATTGGCGTTTTTGCCGATATGTGCCAATGCCGATATATAGCGACTTATTTGTCTGATAACCAATGTCAATATCTATCGGGGATACCCTTTTTTCCCCACCTAATTTTAGTCATTATCAAGTATCTGTTGAGAACGTGACACCAAAGACTGGGACTCAAATGCACACTCTGGAGACGGTAATGAAGTTTAACAAAAATCTTTACTTGAAAAAAAAAAAACACAAAACAAAAGCACTCTCAATGGAGGAGAAAAAGTACAAAATAAAAGCTCTCACGAGGAGGATAAAACTGCTAACAAAAAACGATCTCTCGGAGGATCAAACAATTGTACTAATGCTTGCAAACAAAACAAAGACTTGAAACAACTTGGAAACATGCATGGATGGCTTGGATGCTAGACAGTACTCTCCTGATCAACATAACAAGACGAACTGACACAAGACAAAGGGAGACAAGGACTATTTATACATGAGGTAGGGGGAACATGGGTGAGACCAATCAGGGAGCAGGGAGACAATCGTAGTGGCGGGAAAATCACACATCACAGTCAGGGTCTGAAACGAGAGGGAAAAGGTGAGTACAAAATAAAACAGGAAGTGCAAGATGAGACTAGACGTGAGTGACTTTAACTTGACTTAAACTAAAGCATGATATGATCAACATAAAATATATGTTTTCCCCCTAGGGACGGCTCCTGACAGCCCAGGTATGTGAGGATTGAGTCTGTAAAAGTCATCTATTAAGGTCTGATCCACCACGAAACTGCACGGGATCCATGACCTTTCCTCAGGGCTGTAGCCCTCCCAATCAACGAGGAATTGCCTCCCTCGTCCTTTCTTACAAACTGCCTAAAGCTTTTTGGCAGTGTACACAGAAAAGCGGAGGTTGATAACCATAGGCACACTGAAATGGTGTGAGACCTGTAGCTGATGTGGGGAGCGTGTTGTGGGCGTATTCCACCCATGTGAGGTGCTTGCTCCAAGAGGCCTGGTTTTGGGAGACCGTGCAGTGCAGGCAGGTCTCCAGCTCCTGGTTAAGCCTCTCTGTCTGACCATTCGACTGAGGGTGGTAACCAGAAGAGAGGCTGACGGTGGCACCAAGGAGATGACAAAACTCCTTCCAAAACCTGGAAATGAACTGAGGTCCACGATCTGACACTATGTCTCTTGGAAATCCAAGAAGCCTGAAAACATGGCGCAGCATGACCTTTGTCGTTACCTTGGCAGAGGATAACTTGGGCAGGTCGATAAAGTGTGCCATTTTAGAAAACCTGTCCACCACCATCAGCACGGTGGTGTTACTTTTTGAACAGGGGAGACCAGTGACAAAGTCCATCGAGATATCTGACCAGAGGCGGCGTGGAACAGGCAGAGGTTGCCGCAGACCCATCTGCACTTTGGATGAGGTTTTGTTCCACGCACAGAGTGGGCAGGCTGCCACGTACTCTTTGACCTCCTTCTCCATGGCTGGCCACCAGAACCTTTGTTTGATGAAAAACACTGTTCTTTTCACCCCTGGATGACAGGTGAGCTTTGACGTGTGAGCCCAGTGAATTACCTGGGAATGGAGGGACACAGGGACAAACAACCGATTTTGTGGGCAACCACTAGGTGCCGGGCTCACACCATTAGCACGCTTCACCTCTGTTTCTATTTGTCATGTAACCCCTCCTAGTAGTAGTAGTAGGATATGTTCAGGTTTGTTGGCAGCAGGCTCAGGGTCATACAAACAAGACAGGGCATTAGGCTTAGTATTCTGTGAACCTGGTCTATAAGAAAGGGTGAAATTAAACCTATTGAAAAATAGGCCCCACCTGGCTTGACGAGAGTTAAGTCTTTTGGCTTTCTTCACGTATTCCAAATTCATGTGGTCAGTCCAGACCAAAAAGGGCTGCTCTGCCCCCCCTAGCCAGTGCCTCCACTCCTCTAACGCAACTTTGACAGCTAATAGTTCTTTGTTCCCAGCGTCATAGTTCTTCTCAGTGGGTGCCAACAGGAAAGCACATGGGTGTAGTTTGTTGTCCTTGGCGGATTTCTGGGAAAGAATGGCTCCAATGCCATCATTCGAGGTGTCCACCTCCACCACAAACTGTCGATGCGGGTCAGGAATCGTAAGTATGGGAGCCAAGGTGAACAGTTCTTTCAGCCGCTAGAAAGCTACATTCGTAGAGGTGAGAGCATGCAAAGGGGACGCGATGGCACTGAAGTTTCTTATAAACCTTCAGTAAAAGTTGGCAAAACTGTTGAGCCTTTTTGCAGTTAGTAGGAGTGGGCCAGTTGGCAACAGCACTGACCTTGCTTGGGTCCATCCAGACCTGGTTGGCAGAGATGATGAATCCTAGGAACGAGACAGTGTCCATGTGAAATTCCCATTTTTTTCTGCCTTCACAAACAGTTGGTTCTCCAGAAGCCTCTGGAGAACTTGCCGGATGTGCTGGACGTGAGTCTTTTAATCAAGGGAGAAAATCAGGATGTCGTCCAAGTAGACGAACACAAATTTGTTGAGATATTCTCTGAGAACATCATTAACCAGAGCTTGGAATACAGCAGGAGCATTGGTTAAACCAAAAGGCATGACGAGATATTCATAATATCCATTAGGTTTGTTAAAACCTGTCTTACTTTCATCCCCCTTCCTGATTCTGACCAGATGATATGCATTGCGGAGATCTAGCTTGGTGAATATTTTGGCATTTTGCAAAAGTTCAAAAGCAGAGGAGATGAGTGGGAGGGGGTACCAGTTTTTGACGGTGATGTCATTCAATGGAGCATAATTGATGCAGGGCCTTAGAGATCCATCTTTTTTCCCCACAAAGAAGAATCTGGCTCCAGCCAGGGAGGAGGAAGGTCGGATCAATCCTGCCTTCAATGAGAAGTAAATGTATTTAGTCATGGCCTCACTCTCGGGACCTGAGAGAGAGTAAAGTCTGCCCTTAGGAATGGGAGCCCCAGGCAACAAGTCTATGTCACAGTCATAGGGCCAATGCGGGGGAAGTGATGTGGCTCTAGTCTTATTAAAGACCTGTGCTCATGACAACAAAAGATTAAACATGAAACTAAACTAAGGCATGATATGATCAACATAAACATGAATTAACAGATTTTATGTGACTTGACAGTATCTTCTGTAGCAGAATTAACATCATGTTATACATGCATACTCTTATCATTATGGTCCATCAGCAGATGGTGACATGAAATAGAATGCTTGTCAATGTATGTTTATTATGAAACTTTTTACACTCCTGAAGGACTGACATAGACAGCTGAGGGCAGCACTTTCAGTCGCTAATTTCTCTAGTTGTACTGTATAAAGTAGTAGTAGCCATGTTTCTTCTTTCACCTCTATTCAGCATGAACGAAAAAGTCCAATACGTCTGATTGATTCAGTATTTGTACATGGGTCTATGATCCAGCAAAAGCATCTAGAAATACCAGATAAGAAAGAGGACACAGCTCATTGCTATTCAAGTAAAAAAGAATACAAATATTGCAATGACTGCAATTAGTCATCATATCCTACTGATGCCTCCACGCTGGTGTCCATCTGCTCATACATTTGTCCCATTCTCGTGAACACGATATTTCAAGAATGCCTTGAAAGAATTTCTTAAAATTTGACACAAACATTCCCTTGGGATCAACAGTAAACTGATCAGATTTTGGTGGTCATAGGTCAAAGTTAATGGTCACTGTGACCTTATCTGTCTGATTCTTGTGAACACCATATCTCAAGACCACCTTGAGGGAATTTCTACAAATTTTCACAATCATTCACTTGGACTCAGCGATAACTCAAGAATTTTTATGATAATTATTACAAAACGTCACACACACGTACACACACGTCTAACAGGGTAAAATAATGAAGTGATGAATATAATCAAAAGGTCAATATGGAAGCCCATTTCCGCCACTTGATGGAAAAAAATAAGATCTATTAACTCAAAATAATGAGATACTAAGTCAAAATTATGAGATACTAAGTCAAAATAATGACTTACTAAGTCAAAATAATGAGATACTAAGTCAAAATAATGACTTACTAAGTCAAAATTATGAGATACTAAGTCAAAATAATGAGATAGTAAGTCAAAATAATGAGATACTAAGTCAAAATTATGACTTGCTAAGTCAAAATAATGAGATACTAAGTCAAAATAATGACTTGCTAAGTCAAAATAATGAGATAGTAAGTCAAAATTATGAGATACTAAGTCAAAATTATGAGATACTAAGTCAAAATAATGACTTACTAAGTCAAAATAATGAGATACTAAGTCAAAATTATGACTTACTAAGTCAAAATTATGACTTGCTAAGTCAAAATAATGAGATAGTAAGTCAAAATAATGAGATACTATGTCAAAATTATGACTTGCTAAGTCAAAATAATGAGATAGTAAGTCAAAATAATGAGATACTAAGTCAAAATAATGACTTGCTAAGTCAAAATTATGACTTGCTAAGTCAAAAAAATGAGATAGTAAGTCAAAATAATGAGATACCAAGTCCAATAATGAGGTGAATGAGTACAGTTACAGCCTTCGACAATCCATACTCTTCATCTCTCAGTCACGATGGATAACATCATAGAGGGTTACTAACTCAAAACAATGAGGTAATAAGTAATTTGATTGGACGAGAGGCATTCCGTGAGTGCTGATATAGAGTATAACATCACTGGGACTTGTAACAGTAAAATCACTCCGCTCACAGGTGTTATAAATATAAATACAGCCGTTAATTAACCAGCTGTCACACTCGCTACATTGACGCAAACTGACACTAGCGTTACACCAAGAAAATGGATATTTTCCCCCAAATCACATTTGAATTAAATTATGAGTGGTCGTCAGGAGAGGACGAGAAAAAGGAAAGCCAGGACTCTTCTGTGCAGACCTCCAGGTGTGTTTGTGTAACATCAGCCGACCTCGACAAACTGGAGAGGAGCAAAAATTAAGCGAACATGGTCAGGAATTATCAATGATCATCTGTTGAGATACTGATGAGGATGAGGGAGAGTGGAAGCTGAATCCGGCGGTGCCAACATCCAGGTTTGCCAACGTTTCATCAGCCGAACTGGACGAAGTTACACAGCTGCAGATCAATGTAAATACAAAGGGCTAGCTAATAGTGAGTTCCTGGCATGTGCAGTGTTGCCAGATCTCGCGAGACAAATAAGCAACCAGGCCTGTGAAAACAAGCCCAAAACAAGCGACTTTTTCTCCAGAGCCCTCCTAGGTTCCGGGGAGAGAAAATTAAATAAACTGTGTGCACAGTTTTACAATCCGTGGGGACGGATTTTAAACTGTGGGTACAGATTGTCAATAATATTTACATCCATGTGGACAGATTGGTAAACTGTACGTTTTGCAAAACTACCCACGGTAGCCTACACAGTTTATTTATTTTTCTCCCCCCTGAGCTTCAGGACAATGACCACAAGAGGGAGTTTAACCACCTTTTAACATTATTTAACATTAGAAAACAAATGGGATATCAAATGTAGACTGATGTATCAAGCACATTATATACACAGTAAACCTCTGATAATTTAAATTTGCACACACAAATAAATATCATCCTTATTTCACAATTTATTTATTTGTTATTGCTTTTTATGCACTCACCTAACTTTTTTCTTTTAGTTGCAGGATTGATGTTTTCCTAACCAGAAAAAAACAGATTGCCCTGCTCTGCCTCTGACTGGCTAGTACTCGCTGCCATCAGGGTCAGAGCCAATTAGAAGCAGGATGCGGGTGGGAAAAAACTCTGGGGAAAGGGGGGGGGGGGCAGAGGGAACAGGCAAGACAAACTATCCTACGTTTAAATAACATTGAAAATATCTGCTTGACAACTTATTATGGAGATGGGAACAAGCCCAAATAAGCAACTATGCTTTGGAAACAAGCCCAAAAAAACACGACCTGCGACTACCAATATTTTTAAGCAACTTTACAGAAAAGCAAGCCCAAAGTCGCTTATAATAAGCGGACTTGGCAACACTGGGCATGTGTGCTGCGTTGCCTGGCAACAGACCGGGGGAACTGTTTTTTTTCGCGGAGCTACATAACATACTTAAATAATTTATTTAATCACCTTTTGTTAACATTTCCTTACTCAGCATTGCTGTTTAAGCTGTTGATGAACTGTTGTATAAAAGCAATATCACAATTGAAGCGATAAAATCACTCATGTTTATGCTCTGAGTCTCCGTTGCTATGGTTACAAACTAGCGGTTGACCCAGCGCAATAATTTAGAACCTGTCATCAGGCACGGATACCCTGCAGCCAATCAGAATTGAGTATTCACCGTTGGTGCCTGATGACAGGTTCTAAATTTTTGCTCCTCTCCAGTTTGTCGAGGTCGGCTGATGTTACACAAACACACCTGGAGGTCTGCACAGAAGAGTCCTGGCTTTCCTTTTTCTCGTTCTCTCCTGACGACCACTCATAATCAAAATCTCATTATTTTGACTTACTATCTCATTTTTTTGACTTAGCAAGTCATAATTTTGACTTAGCAAGTCATTATTTTGACTTAGTATCTCATTATTTTGACTTACTATCATTATTTTGACTTAGCAAGTCATAATTTTGACATAGTATCTCATTATTTTGACTTACTATCTCATTATTTTGACTTAGTATCTCATAATTTTGACTTAGTAAGTCATAATTTTGACTTAGTATCTCATTATTTTGACTTAGTAAGTCATTATTTTGACTTAGTATCTCATAATTTTGACTTAGTATCTCATAATTTTGAGTTACTATCTCATTATTTTGACTTAGCAAGTCATTATTTTGACTTAGTATCTCATTATTTTGACTTAGTAAGTCATTATTTTGACTTAGTATCTCATTATTTTGAGTTAATAGATCTTATTTTTTTCCATCAAGTGGCGGAAATGGGCTTCCATAGGTCAAAGGTCAACATTACTGTGACATCATAATGTTCTGCAAAAGCACTTTTCTGGTCATTATTCAATGTCATATCTCAGGAACAGCAGGGGAGATATTTCATCAGATACTAAATTAGTGACATTAATCTTGAAACTGTACTGATTGTATAGATCTTCTGTGCTGTTGGGGGAAGGATATGTGTGCAGCAATCTTGTTTTCACAGACATGAATGTAAACTGTAAGAGAAACTTGACTCATACATGGAGGCATACAACTGTGGGCAGTAATTTTAGTTTTCGAAACAAAATACCACATAAGACAACATCACCAAGCTCACAGTGGGTCATGTGACAGTCGACTTGCAGGATTTCAGCCTGTTGGATCCAGCTTCTTCACACCAAGTCTTTGTTCTGCAGATGCAGACCAGTGTAAGTACGGGAAGAACCGCGTGGAGGCTGATGCCAAGAGACTGCAGGCCAAGGAGGAGGAGCTGATGAAGAAGAAGCAGGAGATAAGGAACCATCTGACCCAGCTGAAGAAAGAGAGGAGAGACCTGCGCACTGCAGTGGAAGCTGCTGTTGGTAAGAGTAACGAAAGCTCATTACAGAAGCTATGTCTTACATCTCCAAGTTTATTTAAGGGGCATTCACAGAGAAGTTCCCATCTCCTCCTCCAATAGGCAAACGTTCGCACGCCTCACTGTCGGAGCGACTGAAGAAGGTGGAGCAAGACTGCAAGCAGAGGGAGGAGGAGCGGGTAAATTTGGAACTGGAGCTAACTGAAGTGAAGGAGAGTCTAAAGAAAGCCCTGAGTGGTGGGGTCACCCTGGGCCTCACCATCGAACCAAAAGCTAGCTCCTCTGGAATCCAGGTTAGGAGCACCTGCTACCCTGTACTGTCTTGTGTTTCATTTATGGTGCTTTAATACTTCAACACTAGTTCAGAAATCACATTTTGCTAGCTTGAAGCTATCCGCCATTAGCTATCTAATTTTTTCCCTGTCTGTATGTGTGTAGTCACCGGCGATGCTGCGACGGAACCTTGAATCTTCTCCCTTCTCCAGCTGTGACACCAGTGACACAGAGTCCTGCTCCGGACCACTGCCGGTCAACAGTGCCTCACTGCTCCGCCGGCAGCAGGGCAGCCAGAAGGTCTCACCAGTCCGGGGACATGTCCTCAGGAAGGCCAAGGTCAGAGCTCACAATGCAGACAAGGAATACAGCAATGAAGAATAGTTTGCTAATATCAGGCTGGCTTTGGCACATCCATATGAGCTGTAGGTACAATACACCAGCACATAGGCAGTCAGGGCGTTTACATGCATAGTTAAGTGGAGGTACAGTTATACCTCAACTAAGCCATTTATTAGACTACTGTCCTTGTCCCAGTATACAAGCATGGGAGTAGAAACAATTTATTGATCAAAACATGTCTGACTGCGCTATGAAAGGTGGTATAATTATCATAGGATATGATTATCATACCATCATAATTCTGGAATTGAAGTTGCCATCATGCTATTAGGGATTTACACAAGATGTTGCCAAGGAGTCTACAACTTGAGTTCTCTTTATTTCAGCCTGTATTTGTTTCCATCTCGTTAAATGGTCTTCATGAAAAGAGAGCTGAATGAACTATTAGTAGCTCCTTTTTGCAGTGCATCCATGGGTGTACAGACAGCTATCACTGGATTACTGTGATACTGAAGAAAACTTCAAAACTTATCATGATATACTTGGTTAAGGGCACCTAATTACTTGTTTATGACTTACACAGAGTTTAGGACTTGGACATGATGGAACTTGCAGGACTTGATATGACTGAGATTTGTAAAACATTGAGTCTTTACCACCTCTGAGTTCTGGAAAACTGTCGGTGTGGTTCACAAAAGTGACCTTATGGAATAGCATATGAGGAGTGAGGATGAGGAAAATCAGAGATGCTGGGATTAAGAGCGTATTCAATGCCAAGACAAGGTGGGTGACAAGAAGAGCAGAAACTGAGGTAGTTCAATACAGAATAAGAATATGTTGGTGTTGATGCTTTGAACATTTATTACACCACAAATTCCCCTTTAAATAGTTAGTTAAGATACTTCTTATCAAAATCACTAATGCATCAGGATAACAAGTTTTATTTTATTCTTTTCTTGATTTAATTACAGGCTTGAGACTTGATTAGGCTGAAAGTGTCATTCTTGTTCTTACAGATCTTGTTCATCTTGATCTTGTTCATTCTTCATTATTTTAATTTTTTAATGCCAAAGCGCCAGCAATAGTTGTGGCTGGAGGCATCGTGTTTTCAGGTTGTCGTCTGTCCCATTCTCATGAACTTGATAGTTTAAGAATGCTTTGACGGAATTTCTTAAAATTTGGCTCCACTTGGGCTCAAGGATGAAGCAAACAGATTTTGATGGTCAAAAGTCAAGGTCATCGTGACCTTGTATCGATCTCATTCTCCTGAATGCAATATCTTGCTAGTTTGCAACAGGCTTTGTATCAGAACAGTGTGGGTAGTATGCGTAAATAAACTGCAGCAAATGTCCTTCCATCTAACCAGTACCTAGATATCCCTCCTTGCCCTCAAAATCCTGTCATCTGGTGGAGTTTTGCCGTCTCTTGGGCTGTTGCGCAAACTGCAGGTTATAATTCCACATTTTCATATTACCCGTCACTCAAGCCGCCAGTGCATTCTAGTAATTGTAGGTTTTCTCCCTCCTAACCAAACTGTCCCTTACTTCTGTTTTATCTGGTTCTGCACCAGTTCACCAATTTCAAGTATTTTTGACTAACTATTGCAGAGACATTCTAGTGTTATTAAAAGGCCATCTTTCAGAGAATTTTTGGCACAGATGTCCATTAATTACTCCTAGATTTAAAATATATATATTTTTTATCTTTATCTTTTGTCAGTTTTGTATATGATTTTATTAGGTTTGCATTATTTATTTTACTTTTAACCCTTATCGTCCTTTATTCCAAAAAATTGCTGTGGTGATGACAACCTGTTGTCTCTCTGTGTTTGTTTTGCAGGAATGGGAGCAGAAGACCGGCACATAAACCGCCTGACCCCTCACATCAGTCTCACCTTCAGTTCTTTTTTCTCTTTTTAAGAAATTGTTTATATATTTATTTGTTTATACTGTCAGAGAGTGGGTTGAGGAGCACACAAGCATCCACGTGAACAAAACCATTTGCTGTCACTACCAAAATATACACAGGCAACCTTTTTAACTAGTTTTGCCATTAAGCATGCTTAGTGTACTAAGTTGTGCAACTTGTGTCGTCCGCTGTACTTTCTTTTCAAGCAACCACCTTTTTATCCTTTTCACTCAAACCTGTTTGACTGTTTGGGTTCAAAAAGGTCAAAACCAAGTATTTATTTGTAAATGTTTAGAGGAAATACTAGCTTCCCTTTATTTATGTTGATATATTTAAAGGGTTTTTTTTTTTATTTTATTTGTGGCACTCCACAGAATCCCATCTCCTACACCGTTTATCGTTCTCATTCATGGGTGTCGGCATCAGCAAACAAAGTACATCACAGTAATCAGAACACACACGACCTGAGTAACAATGCAGCTCCTCTTTAAAGGAATAGTTTGGATTATTTGAAGTGGGGTTAGTTGAGGTACTTATCCATTATCTGACATGGAGAATAAGCAATGTACTGCTGTAGAGAGGTCAGCAGTAAAACAGATTTTAACCACCTAAAAAAAGTCCCTCCCTCAGAAAATAAATATCAGATTAAGTGTACACTATATTGAGAAAATTTTCAGCACTTTACCTTTCCAGTAGACTGCCTGTTCTAATGGGGAAGCTGTTGACAACTTCAGTTTCCCATCTATGCTCTCGTCAAAGCCACTAGTCTCCCTCGACAAAAACAGGGATTTTAGCTCACTGAACACAGGAGCTGCTGGTCGAATGTTGCTTTGATCAATTAGATAGTTTGTGACTTTGGTGAATCCAAACTACTTGTAAATGTCAAAGTCACACAATAACACAAATAAAATAACTGTTAGAGGCAGCAGTAGACCAGCAGCTTCTGTGTTCAGGAATATTAAATCACTGTTTTTTTCAGTGAAGTAAGTAACAACCTAATTTTCCAGTCGCAAATCACTGTCTGACATTAAGGTAAAGTGAGGAAAAACTCTTAATACAACGCACGCTTAAACTGATATTGATTTTTACAGGCGGGACTTCTTTTAGGTGGATAAAATCAGCAGTAGATTGCTTAGCTCCCATATAGGACTTCAGCCTTATTCACCAAACTGGGGATGTGCCAACTGACATCTACTGTATGTAATACATTGATGATGGATATGTACCTCACACAACCTCATTTCAGAAAATCTGAACCATCTTTTTAAGGGGCCTTTAAAAAAGCAAAATCATTCTAAAGATCATCCAGACTCAAAAAACATAATGAACTGTGAAGGTTGATCAGTAAGGCTGTTAGACATGTTGATATGTTTAAAGAGGGCTGATTTATGCAAAGCAGTGTAGTTGCTTACCTTTTGGGGTTTTTTTGTTTTGTTTTTTGTTTTGTTTTATTAAAATCAAAAGTAGGGTATGTAACACACAAGAGTGTCCCATCCCATCAATAAAGAATATATTCATTTTTTTACTTGGTTATATTTGGGACAGTGTAAGGACATTTTTACACACAGAAAGGAATTAATTAGAAATCAATGAAATATGTTTTGTTCGAACCTACCTGGCAACTGTTGTACTTCCTGTCTATATTTTCTGTGCCTGCAGGGGTGCCAAAATGTAGAATATAATTTTTTGACTCAAAAATGTTGAATGAATACTACCATTAACAGAGAGGATCTGATTTTTGCACTCCAATATTAAGTATTCAATACACAAAAACAAGATCAGGTAAGGGGGCTCTTGTAGCATAGTTACAAAGACCTAGTGCTGCACGATTAATCTAATTGCAATTGCAATTGCGATGTCAGGCTGTGCGATTACATAACCACATAAAAGGCTGCGATTTGCAATTTAATGTAAATAAATGTTAACGTGTGTGCCTGTGAACGTGACTACCTCTTCTGTAGTGTGTGGAGTTTTTGGCCATTATGCCCACAAGCTATCCTGGTGTGTGCAGCACGTATGGTCAGGTGACCAGGCAGCGTGCAGCAGTTATCAACATAGACGGTGAAGAAGAGCATGAGCACGACCATGAACAGGCTGAGTTGGTGGCAAAAAAAACGCAACGTCTATTATATGGCAATACTTTGGATTCAGGTACGGCGACGTTGAACAGAGAGACGTGCTGTGTAAAAGTTTAACAGTTAAAGTCGCTATGTCCCACGGCAACACGACCAATCTATATCAGCACCTGAGACAGCACAGAGGAAAGTACAAAGAATGCAAGCAAGAGAAAGCCGAGTTGTGTTAACGTTAAAGACAAAGAGACAAAGCCGCCAGAGCCTCATAAAACAATATCCCAGCACAGTTACACAAACATTTGTAAGTGTCACAGGGAAATCATGGGCTCCATAACAAACTATATAATAACAAATGAAAAACTGAGCAATTTTGCCCGGTTTCGGCCCACTTGACATGTTGCTGTGTTGTGCTATGGCGCAACAACGCCTGAACACAACACAGGCTCGGTCTGCTGGGGGTACAGTGCCGTGCTGCGTCTGTTGATGGTCATTTACACTGTCCATAACAATAACTATGTCAGGTCAGTGTCCCCTGATATAATGTAGGGGAAACACTGAATCAAGCAAGAAGACTAATGATACCATTTTTTTATTAATCGCAAATCACGATATTGTCCACTCAAATCGCAATCGCACATTTTTTATCAAATCGTGCAGCACTACAAAGAACATACTAAATCTGCTCACAAACATGCCTGGTTCCAGACCTCTGAGTTGCTGCCCACCTCTTTGATTTGGTGCTGTGCTCGCTGATATCAGTTTTCCCCTGGTTGGAAACATCAACCAATACCAGGCTAGCTAGCTACATTAATAAAAAAAAAAAAGACACAAATATGAATGAGATGGAAGCAACTCTACAACGTAGGGCTCATTTATACTCCATTTGCATACGAAAATAGATAACATCAGTTTCAAACACCATAAACATCACTGCCCTCACATTTCCATGCATCCTTTATGATGACATAGATACAGCCAATAGATGGGACTTAGAGGGCAGAGTCAGCAGTTTCATACAATAACATACGAGGTGACAGTGGAGGAGGCCATAATATTGTATCTTATAATGGAGGCAGCGTCGTAGACAGTGGTGGTCTGTAAGGCCTGTAAATGCATGGTTCCTACAGTCATGGAAAATCTAGAAAAGTCATAAAATTAGTAGAAATCATTGAAAGATTTGGAAAAGTCAAGTTTTTGTTGTGTCAAATAAAGTTGTTGCAGTAATCTGTCATGGATTATCTTCCACGTAATGTAACATAACAGCAAATTCACTTCCTGTAGCTGTTGATATAATGTAGCTCTAATACGTCGATTTGTGACGTTTTGCTATCCATCATGTACTGTAGGTTTCTTCATTTTCTCACCATGTTCCATCCTTCTCTTCCTGTATGCCACCTCCCTGAAATTATGTTTGAATAGAATTTCTGATATGTTTGAAAAATGCCAGCCAAGTGGGACAGGACCAAAAAAAATCTTATAAAGTGTTAGGAAATCTCCAGGCACCTCACGATTCGATTCAGTTATGATTCAGAGGGCAACGATTTGATGATAAAACAATTATCGATGCTTCACGTTTCATCAAAGTTCTATAAATGATACATTTTTCTCACTGTGTGACTGCTTGCTACTTGTAAAACACAGCATACCATATCAATCATAGCATAGCTTCGGCCAGCTCCTACAAGGGTCCAACAACTACATAGCTGTGCTAATGACTCCCATGCAATGGTTTAGGATTTTTTTCATTGTCAGACTGATTTTGCGGGTTTTGAGCTAAAAGTTTTGCCTGGAGCACATTGTATTAATTATACTCGTCACCCACAGGGATTGGAAGGACAAATACATTTCTTCCTCATTCCAAAACCAAAATCAAACCCTGAAAAGTGTAGGGTTAGCTAACATTAGCGACTGAAGGTATAGTTTACTGAATACACATGCTTCTTTTGCTTTTTGAGGATCATAACAGTGAAAGACCTACTCTGCTTCACAGGGACCAGTGGACAGAGAAACTTTACTCATATTCAACCAGCTGTGTGTCATTGCAGTGTGTGCAGATAAACGGTGTCTGACTTCCTCTGGAGCTACCCGCCTGTCCAGTGGTGAAGGTCTGGGTGCTGGGGGCAACAAGGGGGGAAGCCAAACTCTGTTCATCGGCACTCACTGTGATGACCCACAGCAGGATGAATATAAGCTTCCCTTTATATTTATGGTCTTCTGTCTCGATCACCAGTGATGTAGTGGTTCACTTGTACACTGGGATCTGTTCTCTGTAGTGGGGCTTCAGCTTCAAATCTTTATTGTAGAATTAAGAACTGATTATTTCTTTCACCCTTATTAAGCGTCCTGGGACAGTCATGAAAAAGTTTTAAAATTTTGTCAATGAAAATGTGTGGGAACCCTGAAAATACATCACATGTGGAGGGAGAATTCTTGTCATTATATAAACGTATTGTTCATTTCTACTATTTTTTAAATGTCTTCAGCATCTCCTACTGACGTATCTCATTTGAACTATGCTACACTGCCTCCATGATCTCTGGTGGTACTGCTCCGTTTCATCTGTATCTGTAAGCTTTCAGAAAACGTGCAACACAGAGCACAGACAGAAGGCTTCGTCTGTGTCTGTATATGTGTCTGACATTGAGCATAAACGAGCCTTTACAGAAACTCTAAAGTGGACATAATTTTTGATCGATGTAAGTTAACTGCCTCTAGCAACAACAAACATCACTGACTGAAGATAAATAAATATGATTTTAGTAGGATGGATATGTCACTCTCTACAGATTAGTTAGGGCCAAACCAAAACAAGTAACCTACTTAACAACGAACTCAATGTCAGACTGATAAAGTCAAATGGTAATTAGCTAATAGCCACAGATCTGGCAGGCAGCTGCAAAATTAGTGTTTAACAAGGAGTATTTAAGATAGCAATGAACATAACCGATGGCTCACTTCACCGCCCCCTGACTGAAACCTGTTGTCACAACTAGTAACTGTCAGTATTCACTCACCCAGTGCAGCTTTAGCCACGCTGTTTCAGGGGTATCTTGTTAATCGACGTTAAGGACTGTTATTAGACTGTAGTCACATTCTAGCAGGGCGTGTGTTAGTGTTGGTAAAGCTGGGAAGGACAGGCCGAGGCGTGGCTGCCCTTAGATTTGCATTGAAAACTCAGAAACCTCAACCACTATGGCTGATGTTAGTCCCTCATTCAAGAGCCTTGGTCCAGCTCCACTGATCACACCACTGGTTTACTGTAGTGCTGTGATCTGGCTCTGTATGTAGTTTGTGTGTGTATGTGTGTGCATGGGTGCTGTCTCTCAGTGCCTCCAAGGCACATTCCAAACCCATCACCATTACACCGACTGAAATAGAGGCAATTGCTGTAAACTTAAATTGCTGTGTGTACTGTTGAATTAAAGACTGTGACTTTGATTTTCAGACTGCTTCACACACACACACACACACACACACACACACACACACACACACACACACACACACACATTAATGTCACATTTTATGGTGCTTTTGTAATATTTTGTTCCATTGCTTATGCTGTTATGCCTGCTGTTGTGCTGATACTGCTATGTATACATACATGGTGCTTTATCTGGATTTCTTATGGACAGGGGTGGGTAGAGGACTGAAAATCTGTACTCAAGTAAAAGTGCAATTACTGCCATAAAAAATACTCAAGTAGAAGTAAAATTACTAATTGAGAAACCCACTCAAGTAAAAGTAAAAAGTACCTGGTTAATAACGTACTCAAGTACAAGTTACTTTCCGTTTGAATATTTTTTAGGGTGTGCGGACCAGTGCAAAATAATGAAAAAACAGCACTGCTTGATAAAACTTTTTTAATGAAGCAGGTACCAATCTTCCACTCTCCATCTCCTTCACCCTACCCCTTTACCTCACCTAACCTCTTCTTTCTCCATTTTCCTATCTGTAATTTGAGTGGATGACCTTGCTTTAAAAACAGAAATGACATCCGAACTTCTTTGTCTTTTCTACTCTACATCTTTTTTGCTGTTAACAAAATAAATAAAATCCAATAATTGCCAAGTTCCATCTTTACATGTTGCCAAAATGTGTTTGTAAAGGTGTAACAGGTCCCTGTAGGACTTTTCTGCCAGATCACCAGATGTAAGGTGAACTATTTTACAAATGACCATAACAGTAACAAAATGAAAATTCCATCTCTCCCTTGGTTTGTAAGAAATATGCCCTAAACTGGGATTATATGTGCATAAATCTCTAACATGCTAACTTAGTTGGCTCTTTTCAAACAAAAAGAAGTTCTTCATTTCGACTTGGCTCCAGTCATTTTTTTCATGTACACAGGTTTCACCGCTGGGTGCTGGTATTGCATTATATCAGTAAAGCCCCAGTTATACAGTTACAGGCCGCCACACCGAAATATCACCATTCCGACGGTCCGCCATCCCGAATTCTGGTCCCTGAGTGCTGACACTAAGCTATGGCGAGCCTATAGAAGCCGTATTTCCCATGCATGTCAGCGATTTTCACCAGGGACGTACGCGAGTAATTCAGGCTGCACCTGTTTTTCAGCGAACTCCTCTGGTAATCTTATTAAAAGGTATGGCATATAGGTCCACAGTAACTTATTATTATTATTATTATTATTATTATTATTATTATTATCATTATTATCATTATTATCATTATTATTGGGTCTTATAAGAGTGGGCTACAATGAGTACTGGGCCATCAAATCACAGCATCCGCGGTGAGAGGACACGGACTGTGTGCACTTTTACGCACGCGGGTCAAGGCGATCACGGATATTTGATGTGGGAAAGCTGTAGCCAGATGTATTACCTGTTTTAGATACGTGGTTGTCTGTCCGTCTGTAGCACGAGTCATGTCGCGCCACCAGGTGACTATTTGGAAATATACAGTGGTTGTAACGAAGGTAAATGGCAAATGTAGTGAAGTAAAAAGTAGATTACTGGCTCAAAAATATACTTGAATAAGAGTAGAAGTATGGTTTTAAAAAATGAACTTAAAAAGTACTCGTTCCTCAAAAAAACTACTTTTTTTACTCATGTGGGTTACTTGTAACGCGTTACTACCCACCCCTGCTTATGGAATTAGCATTAGCAATCACTACTGCCACAGTGACACACTACATACAGCACATTGGCGCCAATTGCTCCTTAATCATGTAAATATTTCCTTTTCCCTTCCTGTTTTCAAACCCATATCCCACAAGTCTGCCAGCTGTAGAGTGTATTCAGCATGTTAGCATGAAGACAGCATCTGGGGAGTTATATCTACAAATATTTAGTTAAGTGCATACTTAATTTTGATTCCCTTTTGGCTCAGCGAGGCTTCTAACTGAGCAAGATGTCTGCTGTCAGTAAATGTGAACCTGCTGTATCAAGCTTTGTGTCGGGGACGGAGGGGGGAGTTCTCATGCATCAGTGCTTGTTTTTGCACCTTATATACTTTCTACTCTGTTGTATATCTCAGACAGTCTCCGCCTCGGTGACAGACATGCGTGTACATAAATTAATAAACCTCCTGACAAACAGCCTCAGTGACTGCGTGCCTTATTGGGGGGGTTGTTATGAATTTTGATTATAACAAAATAGAGAAATGACACGTCAAGACACGTCCAACTGGTAGGAGGCCCTGGAGCATTATATATCTTATCTGGCATGGGAACACCTCGGGACCCCCAATGGGAAGCTAGAAAGCTTTGCTGGGGAGAGGGACGTTTGGACTAATTTGCTCAGCCTGCTGCCCCCGCGACCCAGATAAGAGGATGAAAATGGATGGATTGATATTTTAAGCACTTAAAGGACTTCTCATCCACATTGGCTCATAAACTGAGGTTTGAGTTGAGAAAAAGCAGTGGCGGTCTTTGCAGTGTTAAAAAAAAGGGGGGGGGGGGGGGGGGGGGTGGTTGGGGGATTCAAATGTGTACATTTCCACACAAGTAGGCAAACTCCATCCCCTAACGAAGATCATGTGATATGACTGAAAGCTCCAGAGCAGCTGCTAAGTGGGCCATTTTTTGGTCATCCTGCTGACATACAGACAAATAAAGAAACCAACAAATCAAATAAAGCTGTGTGTGTTCTCAAAATTAGAAACACACAAATCACATTAAAATAATTAAAAGATAGTCAACCTTTACCCTCAAAAAACCTCAGTCTGTACTTAAAAGTAGTAACAGTGTGTTGATCCAGACTCATGTCTCATTTAAGACAGGCAGTACTGAGTGTTGTATACACACAGATGTAGTGATGGGTGTCTAGATGGATAGATAGACAGATAGACAGATAGATAGATAGATAGATAGATAGATAGATAGATTCAATTCAATTCAATTTTATTTATAAAGCCCAATATCACAAATCACAATTTGCCTCACAGGGCTTTACAGCATACAACATCCCTCTGTCCTTTGGACCCTCACAGTGGATAAGGAAAAACTCCCCTTTAACGGGGAAAAAGAACAGTAGAAACCTCAGGAAGAGCAACTGAGGAGGGATCCCTCTTCCAGGACGGACAGACGTGCAATAGATGTCGTACAGAACAGATCAACACAATAAATTATCAGTAATCCGTATGACACAATGAGACAGAAAGAGAGAGAGACAGAGAGATGCAGGACAGACGGTAATGACAGTAGCTTACAACAACATTAATGAAAGTAATAATATTATAATTAATAATAATATATTAATATCTGATAGTATACATGTGTGACAATAATCATATGTGTATAATAACAGTAGAACTATGACTAATGATAACAGCAGCAGGAGGCATCTGGCAGGACCACAACAGCAGCACCACCACACACGTCAAACCATTCAGGCACCGCTGCAATACAAGTTAACCTGAGAGACAGTGGAGCACTAAGGCTCCGGAGAAGAAGCCAACTTAGTGACATCCAGAATGGCCAAGTTAGCAAGATGCAGTGAGAGAGAGAGAGAGAGAGAGAGAGAGAGAGAGAGAGAGAGAGAGAGAGAGAAGAGAGAGAGAGAGAGAGAGAGAGAGAGAGAAGGTGCCCAGTGTATTATAGGGGGTCCTCCGGTAGACTAGGCCTAAGTCAGCCTAACTAGGGGCTGGTACAAGGCAAGCCTCAGGCAGCCCTAACTATAAGCTTCATCAAAGAGTCTTAAGTCTAGTCTTAAATGTGGAGACGGTGTCTTCCTCCCGGACTGCAACAGGAAGATGATTCCACAGGAGAGGAGCCTGATAGCTGAAGGCTCTGGCTCATGATCTACTTTTGGAGACTTTAGGGACCGCAAGTAACCCTGCATTCTCCGAGCGCAGAGTTCTGGTGGGATAATATGGCACTATGAGCTCTCTAAGATATGACGGAGCTTGACCATTTAGAGCTTTATAAGTTAACAGTAGGATTTTAAATTCAATTCTGGATTTTACAGGGAGCCAGTGCAAAAAAGCTAAAACAGGAGAAATATGATCTCATTTCTTAGTTCCTGTTAGTACACGTGCTGCTGCATTCTCAATTAGCTGGAGAGTTTTTAATGATTTACTAGAGCTACCTGATAATAGAGAGTTACAGTAATCCAGCCTTGAGGTAACAAAAGCGTGGACCAGTTTTTCTGCATCTTTTCAGGTCAGGATAGGCCTAATTTTCGCAATATTACGCAGATGAAAAAATGCAGTCCGTGAGATTTGTTTTAAATGAGAATTAAAAGACAAATCTTGATCAAATGTTACTCCGAGGTTTCTTACGGTAGTGGTAGAGGCCAGAGCAATGCCATCTAGAGAAACTATGTCATCAGATAAAGAGTCTCTGAGTTGTTTGGGGCCAAGAACAATAACTTCAGTTTTGTCTGAATTTAACATCAGGAAATTGGTGCTCATCCAGGTTTTTATGTCTTTAAGACAATTATGAAGTTTAGTTAATTGTATACTTTCTTCTGGCTTCATCGATAAATACAGCTGTGTATCATCCGCATAACAATGGAAATTTATAGAGTGATTTCTAATGATGTTGCCTAAAGGAAGCATATATAGAATAAATAGGATTGGTCCAAGCACAGAACCGGGTCCATGTCATTGGTTCGACAGCCCATTGATTCGACATCCCATTAGTCCGACTGTCCGTGGTGCTGAACGGCTCACGCCGGGCATATGGTGCGCCGCGACCGGCTTGAGGCGGAGCAGGCTCACGGCTTATGTGTTTGTCACTTTCTTTTTCATTTTAACCCACACCATGATCTTTTCCTGACCCTAACCAAGTGGTTTTTGTGCCTAAACCTAACCAGACCTTAACCACAGGGCATCATGGTAATTTCGGAACGGACTTGAGTTTAATACGGTCGGAACAATGGGATGTCGAACCAATGGGCTGTCGAACCAATGGGCAGTTCCCCACAGAACCTTGCAGAACTCCAAAACAAACTTTAGTACGTACGGATGATTCATTATGAACGTCAACAAATTGAAAACGATCAGATAAATAAGATTTAAACCAGCTTAGTGCAGAACCTTTTAGGCCAATTAAGTGTTCCAGTCTCTGTAGCAGAATTTGATGGTCAACAGTGTCAAACGCTGCACTAAGATCTAATAAAACAAGTACAGAGACGAGTCCTTTGTCTGAAGCAATCAGGTCATTTGTAATTTTAACTAGTGCTGTCTCAGTGCTATGATGCACTCTAAATCCTGACTGTAATTCCTCAAATAAATTATTATCGTGGAGAAAATCACACAGCTGGTCTGCGACTACTTTCTCAAGGATCTTTGACATAAAGGGAAGATTAGATATTGGTCTATAGTTGGCTAACACCTCTGGATCCAGGGTGGGCTTTTTTAGTAGAGGTTTAATTACAGCTACCCTAAAAAGACTGTGGTACATAGCCTGTTAATGAGGATATATTGATCATATCTAATATATGGGTGTTAACTAAAGGTAAGACCTCCTTGAGTAACCTAATTGGGATGGGGTCTAAGAGACACGTTGATGATTTAGATCACTGCGGTCAATTCTTGAAGAGAAATTGGGGAGAAGCAATCTAAATATATATTAGGTCTTACAGCTGTGTTTGAGGTTAGATAGGTACTATCTGAGGACAGGAGGTCATGAATTTTGCCTCTAATAGTTAGAATTTTGTCATTAAAGAAGCTCATAAAATCATTACTGCTAAGGGCTAAAGGAATACAAGGCTCAATAGAGCTTTGACTCTCAGTCAGCCTGGCTCCATGCTGAAAAGAAACCTGGGGTTATTTTTGTTTTCTTCCATTAAAGCTGAGTAATAGTTTGCTCTGGCATTGCGGAGGCCCCTCTTATAAGTTTTGAGACTGTCTTCCCAGATTAAATGAGATTCTTCCAGTTTGGTTAATCACCAATTCCTTTCAAACTTTCGTGATATTTGTTTTAATTTACGGGTTTGAGAGTTATACCAAGGAGCGAACTTTCATTGTTTTGTTAACTTCTTTTTAAGAGGAGCTACAGAATCGAGTGTTGTTCGCAGCGAGCTTACGGCGCTATCAACAAATTGATCAATTCGGGAGAGGTTAAAGTCGGTGCTGGAAACCTCTGATACTGAAGGACTTGGTATTGAATTTAACGACGGAGTAATCATTTCCTTAAATTTTGTGACAGCACTATCTGATAAACATCTGGTATAGTAACTGTTGCTGAGTGGTGTGTAATCGAGTAAAAAGAAATCAAAAGTAATCAAATAATGATCCGATAGCGAGGGATTCTGTGGAAAGACTGTTAGGTTATCAATTTCAATTCCATACGTCAGAACTAGATTGAACTAGACCTAGAAGAACTAGACTGGATAAAAACTCTGAGAATTCAGATATAAATTCAGAATACGGGCCAGGAGCACAGTACACTATAACAAATAAAAGTGGCTGCGAGGTTTTTCCAGGTCGGATGTATAAGACTAAGAACGAGGCTTTCAAAAGAATTATAATCTAGTTTTGGTTTAGGGCTGATGAACAGACTAGAGTTAAAAATGGCTGCAACTCCCCCTCCTCGGCCGCTACCTCGAGGAATGTGGGTATTATTATGACTGGGAGGAGTGGACTCATTTAGACTAACATATTCATCTTGACACAGCCAGGTTTCAGTGAGACTGAGTAAATCAATATGATTATCTGAAATTAATTCGTTTACTAACACTGCTTTAGACGAAAGAGACCTGATATTCAACAGTCCGCATTTAATTCTCCTGTTTTGTCTTTCTGTCACAGAAGAGGTTTTAATTTTTATGAGGTTGTTTTGCACACAACTCCTCTTTGTTTAATTTTGGATTTAAATAATTTAGGTGGTCGGGGGACAGACACCGTTGGTATAAAACTATGGAAACTATGGCTGGGTAAGTGAACTAGAAGCTCAGAGAGGCGTATAGGACTGCGACTCTCTGTCCTGGTCTCAACTCTGGGTTGTCAGGGATTTAATTTACTAATAAAATTTTCCGGGTTCCTAGAAATGAGAGCAGCTCCATCCAAAGTGGGATGAATGCCGTCTCTCCTAATGAGACCAGGTTTTCCCCAGAAAGTTTGCCAATTATTAACGAAACCCACATCGTTTGCTGGACACCACCTGGACAGCCAGCGATTAAATGATGACATGCGGCTAAACATGTCATCAGAGGTCAGATTTGGGAGGGGTCCAGAGAAAACTCCGGAGTCCGACATCGTTTTTGCATATTCACACACCGAGGCAATATTAATTTTAGTGACCTCCAATTGGCGTAACCGGGTGTCATTAACGCGTGAATAACAATCTTACTGAATCTACGCTTAGCTTTAGCCAGCAGTTTTAAATTTGACTCAATGTCGCCCGCTCTGGCCCCAGGGATACATTTGACTATGGCCACTGGTGTTGCTAACTTCACATTCCGCAAAATAGAGCTGCCAATAACCAGAGTTTTATCATCAGCGGGTGTGTCGCTGAGTGGGTAAAAGCGGTTGGAGACGTGAACAGGCTGGTGGTGAGCCGTAGGCTTCGGCTTGGAGCTACGCTTCTGGCGCACACTTATCCAACGTCCCGGCTGAACGGGAGTTACTGGAGGACCGCTAGCGGGAGCTAAGGCTGTGCTATGTGGCTCCGCACCGGCTACAGGGGACTGGCTAACTACCGCAGCTACTGAGTGATTTTCCATGGTGCGGAGCCGCGCTTCTAATTCACTAAGCCTTGCCTCCAACGCAACAAATAAGCTATACTTGTTACACTTACCACTGTCACTAAAGGAGGCAGAGGCATAATTGAACATGTGGCACACCGGGCAAGAGAGAGCAGAAGGAGAAGCCATCGCTAGCAGTAAAGCTAATGTAGCTACCAAGGCTAGTAGCGTGCAAACAACAGCCAAGAGATTAGCGAGAAAGTCGTAGAAAGGAGGAGAGCTATGAGTGCTTAAACAGAACTAGTGTGGGTTAAGACTTAGAGTTGACGTTTTAAGCAACTGAAGTGAGAAAGCAGGCAAGTAGAATTCACCAGAGCAGCACAGAGACGCTGTCACAGAAACACCGGAAATGACACAACTTGCTTACCGCAGTCAAAATTGGGTAAAAATTCAGTATTTAGCAACACAGAGACTTGTGGTCAGTGTAGGGTTGCCAACTCCCTGAAAAATAAATAAGGGACACCTCATCGGCAGGGACAGCCGACCTGATTGCCTTCAACCTTCCTGGCGTGATTTTTTTTTAGCGTTTTTTTTGTGGGTGAAACAATTTTTAACTATTTAAACCTGAGTTTATGCTTTACAGTGTGATAGACATGGGCTACCTCAGCAGCAGTCACCTGTAAATTAGAAAAAATAATTTTTACTGTATATATTTATAGTTAAAGTGTAGTATATCAACTGCCTGTACAGTAAAAATTATGCGTATCTGTTTGGACTTGTAATAAATGTGTAAGGCTGTGTGTGTATTCTTTATCTATTATTCATCAATGTATTACTTTTATGTATTATCTAGCTATTTAATGTACTTGTCAATCAATTGTACTTGTTTATTACACACAAAAAAATATAATATGTTTGTGTATATAATTCATTGCACATCTCCATATTAACCTTGATCAGAGGATTAAAAAAAAAAATCATTCTTTACATGCCATATCTACCTCTGGCGTTGCCTGGTGGACAACAAATTTGTCCAGGGTTCCCCTACTTTGGTTGTGCCTTGTGTTCCGTATGTGCCCACCACTGGAAGCATGTTGCTTGAGGTCAGTCAGTCCACCATGGGCTACGGAAAAAGTGCGCCGGCACACAGTGCAGTGCGCTTGATAGATATTTTCTCGCACTTTTTCGACCCATGTGTTTTCTGCTTCCCAGTCCTCTCGGTATTTTTGCAACCGTTTCTGCTTTTTTTTTTGGAGGAGTACTACTGCTGCATTGCTGCTCGAAGGTGTGTCACTGTCACCCATGCTGTGTTGTTGTCTTCCGCCATCTACTTTGGCAAGCAGCAGTACCTCGACCAATAAGATGAGCGGATTCTGTATTGTCATACTCGTGTATGAATGTGCTGTCAGCTCATTGGTCACAGAGCAGGAGAGAGCCTAGGAACGTTACCGTAAGTTTTTATATAGAGGGCACTGTTGTTCATTAATTCCATCGTCATTTTACAGATTATTTTTGACTCTCACGGTATTACGGGACAAAGTGCGTCCCGTTTCAACTCAATACGAGACACGTACTTATACTTCTGAATACGGGACGATTCCGTTTTTCAAGGGACGGTTGGTAACCCTAGGTCAGTGGGATGTGATGATTCTTAAAATAACGTGTACAGATGTGAAGCCATGACTGTATCTGACTGAGCCTTAATGAAAGGTGTTGTCTAGTATTTTTTTCCTCTGAAAATATTAACCTTATTGGCAACACAGTTTATTTAGCCTGTGTAATAGAGGGGGCAGGTCAAACTGATATGATGCTGATTTACAGGAGAATTTATGTAAAATGGAGGATAAACCATGAACATAAACTACAGATCACTTGTAAAGCATTTTAATAAATTAATCTATCATAATTAAAACAACTGGAGACTGAAAACAAAATGATATATGGGTCTGATCACTTTTTTTAATGAATTGACATCATTCCAGACGGGATGTAAGTGTAACATATTGTGAGTTAGCCCTTCACATTTGGTTTCCATAGTTGCTGCCCATATTGTCCCTCCGGGACCCTGCAATCTGTATGAGCTGAATAAAAAACAACAGCAGTCTACCGCCGTACTCTCTCTCTTATTTTACGGTGTCAGAAGTCTGTCACTAACAGAAACCACGTAGCCATGACTACTACCTCATTTGAGCACCCCAAGATTGACTGGGACGCTGCAGACTTATATCAAGAGTTTGAGAGGTTCCGCAGCCACGTTAATTTCGTCTTCGACGATCCCCTCGCTGAATTGGGAGACAGACAGCATGTCGGGTGGCTTGGAACGTGGATCGGCGAACAAGGTAGAGAAATCTACAAAACGTTGGACTGGGCTGATGGTGAGAAACAGGACCTGGTCAAAGTTTTGGATAAGTTTGCCAACTACATCAGAGGGGTGTTGCACAAAAGTAGAATAAACAAATCCATAACAGAGCAAGTGCAGCTTGACCTAGTCTGATCAGCGCATCTTGGCTAAATTGGCTGCATAAGGGGCGACAGTGGCTTAGTGGGTAAAGCAGGCACCCCATGTACAAGGCTGTTGCTGCAGCGGCCGGGTTTCAAATCCAGCCTGTGGCCCTTTGCTGCATGTCATTCCCCTCTCTCTCCCCCTTTCACACTTGCGTGTCTTGTCCATTAAAGGCAAAATGCCCAAAAAAATATCTTTAAAAAAAAGAAAATAGCCCATAAAACTGGCACGGGGGATGGCCCACCCAGCCAGGACCTGACCACAGCAGAGGAGCTGGCACTTGATTTGAATAACACCAGGGCCATACCGCCCGCGGAAGCGCCGCAAATAGCCTTGAAGCGCCGAGAAGTGAAGGCAGTTTCCTTTCGGCGCCCATATTAACCGACTGTGTCACCCACACTGGCCGCACCGTGCCGGGAAGCTCCGTGGCAGGCTCACGATTTTCAGCGATCAGTTCGGCATCTGGTCTATTTTCTGCGTGAGCCACTAGTGAATGTGTCAAGCCAGGCAGGAAGTCAAACAAAGTAACAACAACAGAATCCGGTCAATTTTCAGAATAAAACAAATTTCAAAATAAAATACCATGTTTGACAAATGCGATGTATACATCTATCTATCTATCTATCTATCTATATCTATATCTATACATCTATCTATATATATATCTATATATATCTATATATATATATATATCTATATATATATATCTATATATATTTATATATATATATATATATATATATATATATATATATATAGATATAGATATACACACACATATATACATATATACACATATATATACACATATATATATATATATATATATACACATCGCATAAGCAACAGGTAAAGAGCAAGGGCTCTCCTCCTGTCTACAACTCGCACTGGGAAACAGGAAGAGAAAAAACCAGATTTAGTAAAATCAAGAGTAGATTTACAAACTGGTATTTCAACTGTAGACCAAACTACACAACGCTGGTAACATACACTCCTTGTCTGTGTGTGAGTGTGTGTGTGTGTCTGTGTAGCCTCTGTGTGTGTATGCAGCCTGTGTGTGTGTATGTAGCCTACCAGCCTACTGTGGACATTCATTCACGGATAATACTCATCACTAAGAAGTGCACATACATGTACAGTTGTTAGGAAAACATGGCGTTATAATTTTATGAGGTTATTTACTTACCCATGATGGAAAAACAGCCCCAAATGTGACGGAGACAACAGCTGGGAGCAGAAGCGTTTGTCGACCGGTGTGGAGAAATGTGTGTCTGGTGTGAACGAAAATGCTCCGGCACGCGCGAGAATTTCAGTGTGCTGCACTTCGCAGCAATTCCGCGGGCGGTGTGGCCCTGGCGTAAAGAGAGGCCAGTGATGGAGGGGATCCAGGGAGGGAGTGTGACAGACTCAGTCCCTGCAACAGAAACTGGCTGCTTCATACAAGGTACACATTGCAGTACTACTGCACATGGAACACAATCAAAAATATTATACTGTCTGACTTTAGATTTCCTTGCAGTGTCTGGGGACACACTTCTACTTTGGAGCCACCAGAAGATGATCTGGCTAGTACTGTACATTTTATTGAAATCACTGTCACAGTCCTGTGTCTTCTCCCTGTGTTTCCCCTTGTTCCCTCCCCTTTTGTGGGTGTGTCTGTGTCTGTCTGGAGCTGGGGCAGAGTCAGGAGGTCTACTGGGATCAGGCTCACACTTGATGTTCCACATCTCACAATCAAGCCACCTGCACTGCTGCAGGATAAAACACCAGTTCATTCTTCCACTCCTCGCCAGATTGTCCTGTGTTCCTGTCTACCAGCTCTGCTCCAGCGATTCATCTGCCCTCCTGGAAACCCCACACCCTGGCTCCACGTTGGCCCTCAGCCCCCCCTCACTGGCTTTCTTCAGCACAATAAACTGTGATTCACATTCAAGTCTGTGTACTAAGTCTGCATCCTGTGGTCCCACATTCAGGGTTCCTAACAGAATGATCTGGCCACAAAATGGACCCCGCAGACCAGGGTGCAGAATCCACTCAGTATCATTGTGCAGTAGCACAACAGGGTGTGCTCCTATGTCAACACGACAGCAGCATTCGAGCAATGTATGAGTGTAACCAATCTTTAACTCAACAAGTGGCAGCTTTAACCACTCAGCTCTCTACCTTCTTCTCCTCACAGCCTCCTGCCACTCCACCTGCTCAGCCTGCTCCCCCTGGTGCCCTCAACCTGGATGCCTCACCTCCACGTGATGTTTGTGCAACCTCTCCGGAGCCTTTTTCAGGTCAGCCAAGTCTGTGTCGAGGTTTTTTGTTCCAATGTGAAACAATTTTCAAGCTAAGACCTGTTTCTTTTTCAAGTGACCTCTCCAAGATTCAGTGCATTTTTGGTTTATTACGGGGTAGAGCACTGGCTTGGGCAGAGACAAGATTCTCCCGAACGATTGGAGTTCAGTTCAGTGAGTTTTTGGAGGAGTTTAAACTGTTTTTTGATCATCCTGATTATCAAGCTAATGCTTCTGTGCGGCTTATGTCTCTCTCTCAAGGACAATGATCAGTTGCAGATTACGCCATCGAGTTTTGGACATTGGCTGCAGAGGTTAATTTGACTGAAGAGGGTCTTGAAGCGGCATTCCTGAAGGGTCTGAGTGTGAATATGAAGGATGAACTGATAAGTCGTGATGAACCTGCTTCTTTGAATGTTCTTGTTTCCCTTGCTAACCACATAGATAACCGCCTGAAGTCTTGTCGCCGTGAGCGGGTTACCTCATCTGGTTCCACCAGAACTCAGCCAGTCCCTTCAGTCCCAGCTCCTGTGCCTACAAACCTGGCCCCAGTGGTCTCCTCTCCACCTCCAGCTGACGAACCCATGCAGTTGGGCCAAGCCAGGCTGTCCCTGGAAGAACGCAATAGGCGCATCAGCTCTGGTGAGTGCCTTTACTGTGGCAAACCTGGCTATTTCATTTCCTCCTGCCCGATGCGGCCAAAAGGGAGGGCTCACCAGTAAACATGGGGGGTTCTGGTGGGCCATTATCAGAATGCATCCAGTAAAACCCCCCGCTTTCAAGTTCTGGCTACTTTGAACTGTCAATTCTTGTCACTCCCTCCGTGGGCACTCATTGACTCCGGGGCCAAGGAGAACTTTTTGGACTCTCAAGTCGCTAAACAGGCTGGCATCACCACAGACGCTCTGGAGGCTCCCCAGAATGCTTTAGCAGTGGATGGAAGGCTCCTCACCCGGGGAACACACTGCACCATGCCTATCACACTCATCCTGTCTGGTAACCATAGGGAGACTATGCAATTCCACCTCATCACTGCTCCCAACAATCCGTTCATTTTGGGCCACCCTTGGCTGGCTAAACACAATCCACATATTGACTGGTCACAGGGGAAAATTGTTAGCTGGAGTCAAGCATGTCATGAAGCTTGTCTGCATTTTGCTCTCTCACCAACTAGTGGCTTGTCCGGCCAGCCTCCTGCCCCTCCTGATCCTCCTGTTCTTTCTGGAATTCCTGACATCCACCACGACCTCCATGAAATCTTCAGTAAAAGTAAGGCTCTCTCACTCCCACCTCACAGACCCTATGACTGTGCCATAGACCTCATCCCTGGCTCCATGTTTCCATCGAGTCGTCTGTACAACTTGTCAAGACCAGAGAACGCAGCCATGGAAAACTATATTCAAGACTCACTCGCAGCAGGTATTATCAGACCATCATCCTCACCTCTGGGAGCTGTTTTTTTCTTTGTGGAGAAAAAAGATACCTCTTTCCGGCCATGCATAGATTTCCATGGGTTAAATGACATTACTGTGAAAAACAAATACCCACTTCCACTTAATGACTCTGCTTTCACCCCTCTTCAAGGTGCCACTGTCTTTACCAAACTGGACCTGCGCAATCCTTACCATCTGGTGCATACAGCAAGGGAGATGAATGGAAGACTGCGTTTAACACATCCCTGGGGCACTTTGAATATCTAGTGATGCCATTCGGGTTGACCAATGGCCCAGCTGTTTTCCAGGCACTCATTAATGATGTGTTGGGAGACTTCCTAAATCGTTTTGTCTTTGTTTACCTCGATGACATCCTGATCTTTTCCAGAAACCCCACAGAACACCCGGATCATGTTCGCCAAGTTCTACGGAGGCTCATGGAAAACAAAGTCTTCATGAAAGCAGAAAAATGTGAGTTTCACACATCCAAGGTCAGTTTTCTTGGTTTTGTCATAGAGGTCGGGCAAGTCAAAACAGATCCAGAGAAGGTTAAGGCTGTAGCTGATTGGCCCATACCTACTGTTGTAATGTGAACATTATTAAGTTAATCTTTATTAGAATAAGAGCACAATAGCCATGATCCCACCAGGGGTCAGTGTTGTAAAAGATAAGCTGGTTGGTATGTGCTATTTTATTTTGAAGGACACTTCTGCCTCCGGCGTATTGTTGTAGGCTTTTACCTCCAGCCGCCATGAGATGTTAGCAGGCAAACTCTGTATGTACTTTTCATTTTGCCGTCCTTATATAAAGTGCAACTACGGCCAAGATGTTGTCGAGTGGTTCTTTGGGTGCGTCCCAAGTCTCTTAAAATTATTGCTAACCACCTAACCTAGCCACCTAACCTAACTGTTTAGTCCCTCCCACATTTAAGGAGTCAGGAGTTAGGAGTGAGGAGTGAGGATTGCTGATAAGAGACATGAGACTGCCTTACTCTGAAGCATCACGTGAAGCGACGTCCTGTCCTGATGACGGCGGCACAGCTGAATCTGCTGCATAACGGAGCCAGCGTTTGGCGTACATCCCAAGTCACATTATATTCGCTGATCAAAGCCATAACCCCTACCCCCCGTCGTCACCATTGTTATTGAGTCATTTGCCGAAGTTTGTGGCAATTAAAGAACGGTCTGTAGCCCTGCCACTGTGATGAGCATCATTATCATTATTATTATCATCATCATTAGCACTATTATTAAATCCACTCGCCATCATTCAACAAGTCAGCTACTGAGTGAATAAGACATATCATACCTGCCAGTCTGCCTCAATCATTTATATATTTCAATTTATATTTACAAAGCACAATATCACAAATCACAATTTGCCTCACAGGGCTTTACAGCATACGACATCCCTCTGTCCTTTGGACCCTCACAGCTGATCAGGAAAACTCAGTAGCTTACAACAACATTAATGAAAGTAATAATATTAATTAATATTAATTTTAAATAATTAATATTACCTAAGCTATTAAACATTATTCCACTCACATGACATGCAGGACAATTAATGATGGGCAAGTGTGTGTGTGTGTGTGTGTGTGTGTGTGTGTGTGTGTGTGTGTGTGTGGTGTTATATCAACATGTGTGGTTCTGGAAATGAGCAGCTGCACATTTAACAGTCACACATCACAGACAGTCCGCTGAACAACGCAACAGGTTGAGAATGGAATAAACTTAATTACAACATGACAGTCTGAAATATCATTAACGTTACACTTTGTAGTCACGTAGGCATGTGAATGACAGCGTTTCTTTGCAAAGAATGCATGTAACGGGTACTTACACTTTAGCTGTTTCTCCGCCATCTCGTTCAAATGAGCCAGATGTAGGGGGCGGGTATTTATACGTCAGAGCCTCAAGCTGAAAAAGACTTCCTGTTAGGAACCTCTCGTGTTACCTTACTCATCGCACCTAACAGATCCCTCCTAACGCCTAATGCTAACTCCTTACTGGCAGGAATAAGAGACATGAGACGGCCTTAAAAATGGCGGAGCTCGAACGACTTCCGGTTCAAGTACGGAGTTAGGAGTTAACAGTATAAAATAAGAGACTTGGGACGCACCCAAAGAGCATGGATACGACCAGGCTGTTTATTCACTCTAAATTGGAGTGAGAGACGGGGGAGCATGCTGGTGGTGTGAGAAACCGTGTAATACACCTAACTCGGTAAACTGACATTTGCATTACCTTTAAAGGGCTTTAATAAACTACAAAGACTTTACTAAGAAGGACTAAAGGATCCAAAAGTTTTTAAAGAGCTTTAAGATTATGAAATGGAGCCACTGTGCTGATTGGGCTAAACGAACACACCTGTGTAGGTGAGCCTGAACGCTGCACTTCGGCGACACAAGCCTCATTTGGACATTATTTGCTGCTTTTGGATAATTATGAGTAATATTCATGATATGCACTCTTATGTGAGAAAAGCTATGGATGAACAATTGGAAAAAATGGACGAGGAGCTCAAGAAAACTTCCACTACAGATGCTTCAGGCACTGCCAGCCAACCTAACAGACCATCTAAAAAATCAAAAACTTTAGCCAGTGCGGAGGACGATGATCGGCACATTTCTAACGCCCACATTTTTGCTGCAATGGAAAGAATTTAACAGCTGCAGATGGAAACGCTTAAATGCACACATTCTGTGGAAAACACTGTGAAAGAGGTCAAAGACACATTGGATGGCTTGGGGAAGCAAATAGAGGAAGTAGCCTAACAAAAAAAGTTCAAACCTTGGAAACGACAGTCACCGCACTGCAAAAAAAGAAAGCGGAGCTGCGGGAGAAATGCGACGAGCTGGAGGCGTACAGGAGGCGCTGGAACCTTCGGATGGCCGGGATCGCCGAGACAACCGGCGAGGACACCAGGAAGATTATCACCGACCTGTTTGCACAGGTCTCCCCGGGAATCAAGGAGCAGCTGGAGCTGATGGTGGATGTCGTGTACCGACTGGGCCCCCAGTCCGGGGAGCAGAGGTCCAGCCGCAACATCATTGTGCTTTTCATATCCAGAGCCCACCGGACCGCGTCTGGAGGGACGCCAGGACAGCGACGGGACTTAAGGAGCGCAAGATCAGGGTGCAACAAGTGAAGGATGCCCGAAACAAGCTGTGGCCCCAGGTGGAGCAGGCCCATAAGGAGGGCAAGAGAGCTGGCTTCAGGGGGCCATTCGCCTACATCGATGGACGAAGAGTGACTTTGTGATGTCAGATCACATTAAATGTGTCAAAACTACAAAAAAAATGTAAATGTAATGCCTTATAGGCTACACTTAAGCTTTTCTTGTCTCTTTACTAAAATACTGAACAGATATCACTAATTATACAGAGGAACATTTCGATTTAGCCCTATGGCCTAATGCTGAGAGGGGGCAGTTTTATTTTTTAGCTCGACCTAAGAGAGGATCGAGATTTCGTTAAATCTTTTGTTTGTTTGTCCGTTCTGTTTGCTTTTTTTTTTTTATTTTTTTTTTTTATAAAAAGTCGTTAGTCCAGTCATGTCTATTTCTGTTTTGTTCATAAATTCGAGGGGGATTAGAAATGACTTAAAAAGGAAAGAGGTGTTCTTGTTTTGTCAGGGGAAATCAGCAGATTTTTACTTCATCCAAGAAACGCATGCCGAAAAGTCAGATAGTTTATTCTGGAAAAATCAATGGGGGAAAGACATCTGGTTTTCTTTTGGTACAAACAAGTCAGCAGGGGTCGCTGTCCTAAAGGGAAACTTTAAAGGCCAAATTAATAAATACCTCTCAGATGATAAGGGACGATGGATTATGTTGTTATTAAACACAGATCATTCACAATTTATTTTGGTAAACATTTATGCAACTAATAATCAAAAAGAAAATGTTAACCTGTTCTTGGCTATAGAAGATGCAATCAATGGATGGTTGTCAATATTTCCTTTGGGTAAGATTATTTGGGGTGGGGATTTTAATACAGTTATGAATGATGAAATTGATAGATTTCCTACAAAAAATAAAGGAACAATGAATGAGCTAGATAATGTATGTAATAGATTAAACTTAATTGACATATGGAGGCATAAACATCCAAATGATAAAATGTATACATGGAGTAATAAAGATAAATCCTCACAGTCTCGTATTGACTTCTGGCTGGTCTCAGCCAGCACAACTGATAATGTAGAGAAAACAGACATTGAACCCAGTATTTTCACAGACCACAAAGCAATTTCAATTAGGATAAACCTGTCAAAAAGACCAAAAATTAACACAGACTATTGGAAACTAAATAAAACAGTAATTCAAAATCATGGCTTTCAAAACCAAATAAAAAAGCTTATTGAGAAGTACTGAAGACAAGCAGTGACTACCAACCTGTATGGAGAGTCCTGGGAGTTATTAAAATATGAAATCAGAAGACTGGCTATAGCATGGGGCAAAAAAATGTCTAAAGCAACAAGAGAAAAAGAACTCCAAATTGTTACAAAAATTATGAACTTAACTGAAAAAGAAAACCCCTCTCAGGATGAGGCCAATGACCTTGCCTCACTGCAATCTGCGTTACATTTAATTTATGAAGAAAAGGCTAGAGGTGCTTTCATTAGGTCCAGAAGAAAATGGCTAGAGCAAGGCGAGAAGTGCTCTAAGCATTTCTTTAACCTGGAAAAAAGAAATGCTGAAAGGTCTTCTATGAGCAAACTTAATATTAATGATACGATTTGTGAAGATGAATCAATAATTTCTAACTAGGTGGCTAATTTCTATGAAAAACTGTACTCCAGACAAACTCTTGATGAAAATCAAATGGATCTGTATTGTCAAAATATAAATCAAAATATTAAAAAAAAATTGACAACAAACTTAAGGACTTGTGTGACCAAAAAATCTTTAATTATGAAATACTTAAAGCTATAGATTCACTAAAAGATAATAAATCTCCCGGAAACGACGGTATTACTGGCAAATTCTACAAAAGCTTCAAGGATGCCCTTACCCCGTTTCTTGCATGTACTTTTGAAGAATCAATCACGAAAGGCAAACTCCCACCTTCTATGCAGCAAGGACTTATAAAATTAATACCCAAACCAAATAAAGACAAAATGAATATAGAAAACTGGAGGCCAATAACCTTATTAAACAATGATGCTAAGATATTTGCCTCTATCTTTGAGACTAAAGGTGGGATTGGGAGAAATTATTGATGAGGAACAATCTGGGTTTATGGCAGGTAGAAGTATAATGTAAGTATAATGTAAGATTAATATTGGACTTAATAGATTACAATGAATACATAAACGAGGACAGTCTTGTTTTGTTTGTTGACTTTTACAAAGCATTTGATAGAGTAAACCACCAATTCATAATAAAAACACTCAATACCTTTGGATTTGGAGAACGAATTATCGATATCATTGGAACTATATACAAGGGATGCAACAGCTCAGTTAAACTACAACATGGAACCTCTCCTAGATTCAATATCGACAGAGGAATAAAACAGGGCTGTCCTCTAAGCCCGTACCTGTTCCTCCTTGTAGCACAGATGTTGGCTACTCAAGCTAAAAATGACAAACTTTCACGGTATCTGTGCTTTTGACAGAGAATTTAAAATATCACAACTGGCAGATGACACTGCCATTTTTATTAAGACGCAAACAGAAGTAAGTAAAGTAGTAAATTGTATTAGAGAATTCTGTGATGTATCTGGCTTAGGAAAATCTGTATTGTTGTCACTTAAAATCTGTAGCTTGCCAGAAGTCTGCGGTATTCCTGTCAAGAACACAGTTACTTACCTTGGGGTAACAATAAACAGCCAATCCAAACGTTCTGAACTGAACCTCAGCTCCATCATAAATCAAGTAAAGAAAAGGTTTAATGTTGGTTAATGCGAGATCTGTCTATTTATGGTAGAGTTTTATTAGCTAAAGCTGAGGGAATATCAAGGTCTGTATACATGTCTTTGTCAGTGTAAACATGTGTAAAGAACTGGATAAAATGCTTTTTAATTTCATATGGAGAAACACAGCCCATTATCTAAAAAAAGGGATTCTCTGTAACCAGAGGGGAAATGGAGGGTTGGAAGTTTTAAGTTTTGAAACTATGAATAATATGTTCAAAATTAATTGGTTATGTCGCCTCGTCAGAGAAAATGTCAATATGTGGAATGCAATTCCAAATTATCTATTTAATAAATTAGGAGGAATTCATTTTTTACTCAAATATAATTTTAAAATTGCTAAAATACCAATTAAGTTATCAAACTTCCACAAACAGGCGTTGCTTTCCTGGGGGCTGATCTACAAACACGGCTTCTCGCCAACTAGCTGCTACATATGGAACAACCAACACATACAGCATAGAAACAAAACAATATTTTACAAATCTTGGTTTGATCAGGGGATATTGTGGGTTAACCAGTTAATTGATGAACAAGGACAAATCTTATCTTACAACCAATTTATCAATAAATACCATCTCACAATCTCACAAACAGAATATACTACAGCTCCAGTACAATACCAGTGGAAATATTACAGCTCCTGAAAGGCTCCCAGTTCCATCCTCTTACACAGAAAAATGATACCGAACTATTCATCCATAACATAGATATAACAACTAAAATCTGCTCAAATAAATCTATCAGGAATCTCATTCAACCCTCAAATCAACCGGCAGCCAACTCTTACTGGAATTCACTGTATGGGGAAATAAACTGGAGAGGGGCGTGGCTGGTTGGCGAGAAGCTGCTCATTCACAACAAAGTCAAAGAAATATCATACAAAATCTGTCATAATTCATATCCGGCAAAAAAAAAAAACCTGGAGAGATTTAAATTGAACATAGACTATAACTGTAATTTTTGCCAAACAGAACCAGAAACCATTATCCACCTCTTTTATCTATTTACTCATATACAAAACCTAATCCATAACAAAACCGGACACAGGATTGGCCTCCAGGGGTCCATTTCACAAAGCAGGTTTAGTGAAAACTCAGAGTCTGTTAACCCTGAAATGAGGGAAACTCTGAGTTTTCCGTTTCAAAAAGGGAGGTAACTCAACCCAGAGAAAGAGAGGTAATTCTAGCCTGTTTCAGAGAGAGAGGTAACTTAAGCTCTCGGTCAGTTACCGCAGTAACAGACTCTATGAACCTAACCTGATCGGGAGCAGGTTTTTCTCAATGAACCTCGAGTTTCTCTCTGTCTCCGCTCTCTTTCAGAGCCACACACTCCATTTGATTTCCTCATTCATTCAGTCAGCAGGCGAATTTTGGCGTAGCGTAGTTCTGCAGTCTGTCATTTAAAAAATCATTAAAAAAATCAGAGTCAATATATTAGAAGTCCATTAGGCACAGCAGGTGGAGACTTTTTCCACTAACATGGCATGTCCTTTTGCTAACAATCTCGTGGATGAAGGTACAGCATTACTGCACAGAGAATTAAATATTCGTCGGGGAGATGGTTATCAGACCGCGCATAGATGTTCGAGCATTTCCACACAATTATCTTTTTGAGCTGTACCGTTTCACGTCACAGTCCATCATCTACATACACAACCTAATCCATCCTTAACATTTGCAACATTACCAATCGTAGTCATGCTCTCACATCCCAGCAGATATTGTGTGTTGCGCTGCGTTTCTTCGCAAATGGAAGTTTTTTTGTACAATGTCGGAGATGCTGAGCACTTGAGTAAGGCATCTGTATGCAGGGCGGTCGGAAAAGTGTGCTCGTTTAGAGGCATCTGCCTTCTTTCTGTTGGCTGAGTAGAAGTCTGTGTTAGTTTAAATAGGCTTAATTATTTAACAGAACATGATATAGATGAGAAGACATTTATGTGTGTGAAAACAGCATTGTGTTGGGGATAAAACAACTGCACAGTCAAACAGCCGCTTAATATTTACTTTACAACGTAAAGTCAAAATGAGGTACCCCCATGAGATTATGCCGAGGTCTTACCTTTTTGAACAATGTTTTTATATTTCAACCTAAACTGCTGCCAAGTGCGCTTCTCCCCCGCGGGATTGCACCTAAATGAAATAAGTTAATAGGCTACCATTCAAGCAATTTTCCCCTGTAATATTATTGTGATTGCAAAGGACTACATTTAAACTTATGCACTTCTTTTTGAAAACGTGTTCAAACTCGCAGTATGAGCGCATGAAGATTTCTAATTCTAGTGGGGTGAAAAACGCAGCCCTCCTCTTCCCCGTTGCCATGGTGACTCGTCGAATCGGGGCTCCATTGATGCTGGCTTTTTATAGTTGTGGTGCACGCGCTTAACTCCAGGTGAAACTACTCCGAGTTGATTAAACTGATTCAAACCAGCTATTCTGGAACCTGAAACTTAGAGTTTCCTATCTCAGAGTACATCAACTCAGAGTTCAGGGTTAGACTCAGAGTTTGTTGAACCTGCTTTGTGAAACGGACCCCAGGAAAACCACATCCTCTTTTACTTTGAAAACCCCTCCATACCTCACGACCTTTCCCTCTTGTTACAGACTATCATCATGCTAGGCAAGTTTCACATTCACAAAACAAAATGGGCAAAGAAAAAACCAAATGGAAAATACTTTGAAAATGAACTCAAACAATACTTTAATACAATAACAGCATCATCAAACAACAAAGCCATAAAAATATCAGACTTGTTTATTAAATACTTAAAATTCCCTGATTTAATATAAAATGTGTTTACATTATTTAATTTCACCCTCTTCTGCTCACATTATGGATAATAATAATAATAATAATAATTTTGGAGGAAAAAAAAAAAAAAAAAGAGCATGGATACCAAGAGGCGAAGCTCCGTAGAATTTTTGCCAACAGCCACTAGGGGCGCTGCCGCCATTTTGGACTGTTGAGATTGGACTGTTGCGCCCGGTTGCGCCCAGACAGCATGCAAGATGTCAAGGAGAGAGGAGGAAGAAAGTAAAAGAAAAGAGTGTCGTGCAATTAACTGCAACAACTATCAGTGGAACACCCCGCACCTGGCCTTCCACCGTTTCCGAAGGATCCTGACAGGTAAGAACTCCTGAGATGTAGGCTACGTTTTAAAATGTTTTAATATCAATTAATTGATATTAAAACACTGGCATATTAATTTAATATGCCAGTTTTGTTCATATATATATATATATATATATATATATATATATATATATATATATATATATATATATATATGTATGTATGTATGTAGTATGTATGTATGTGCGTGTGCGTGTGTGTGTGTAGCCCATGTATGTATGTATATGGCCTCTTGGACCATTTATAGCCTATTAGAACTGATCACTGCTTTAGCATTAAAATATATCATTAAAATAGCCTATACATCATCATTATTATTATTATTATTATTATTATTATTATTATTATTATTATCATTATTATGATTGTCCCCTCACTGTACAAACTGTAAATAAAACATTATTCCTGACTATGTCACGTCGCCATTAATGTGTTTCTAGTTAAAATATTGATTTTTATTTTATTTTTTATTTATTTTTTTGGTAGATTGGCTTATGGGGTGAAGGAGTAATTAGTTAATGTTCTCATAAGTGGATGTGATATGTAGAAATGCCATCTAGGCCGTTTTTCTTCGTTTTGGTTTTCTTAAAGTCTATATTTTGCTTTACAAAAACGTGAAAAAGCAGCTGTGACCAAGCTATCTCGAGGTGAGTAGCACTGTAAGCATAGTTAATAGCGATATACTTCAGTTTGTTTGTGTGTTTTTGTATGCAAGCGGGTCTGCTGCGGTCTGCTGACAGTCCAAAATGGCGGCGGTAGGACGAAACCATGGGCGAGTCTGTTGCTATGGGGCGTTCTATTGAGCTTCACCTCTTGGTATCCATGCTCTTTGGCTGGGTACTCTTGATATGCACACCTAGGCCTAAATATTTGACCGCAGTTTTAATGGCCTATACCATATGTTGCCACAAGATGGCAGTCATGAATGGCTAATAGTTCACATTTTTTCAAGCTCAGCTCCAAACCCGATGCTTTGGAAAATAAATCTATTATCTGAATTGCTTTTGGGACCTGCTCCACATTTTTCAAAAACAGCTTTGTGTCATCTGCCAGTTGACTTATGACTGTTTGGTTATCAAAGCCACTCAATTGCTCAGTATCTGAGTTTTTAATAACAATGGCCAACATTTCTTTTTTTTTTTTTTTGAAGATATTTTTTATGTTTTGCCTTTAATTGATAGGACAGTGAAGTGTGAAGGGGGGAGAGAGACATGCAGCAAAGGGCCACAGGCCAGAGCGAACCCGGGCCGCCGCGGCAACAGCCCTGCACATGGGGCACCCGCTCCACCACCAAGCCACCGACGCCCCAAATGGCCAACATTTCTTAACATTTTTTAATCCCTTTGTTGATTGTAAAACGAGGGGAGGTGCCGCTTGACAAAGATATTTCTCTCCCAAACTACAAAGTTCCAGTGCCTTGAAAATAAACGGGTGTTCTATCATATCAAAAGCCTTATAGAAATTAAGAAAAAGAATAAATCCATCATCACTGATATAATCATTGTATTCAATTAAGTCTAGAACCAGGCACACATTATTATGAATTGATCTACCTCTCATATATCCTGACTGGGTGTCACTTATTATTTGGGAAAGTCCTTCTTTGAGTCGGTTTGAAAATATGTGTGTTAATAATTTGTAGTCATTATTGAGGAGAGTTATTGGTCGCAAATTGTCTAAAAGTTTGGTATATTTATCTGGTTTTGGGATGAGTACTATTAAGCCTTATCTCATAGTCTGTGGGAGTGATGATTTTTCTATCCCTTTTACTGTTTCAAATAAAAGTACTTTGATATGCTCCCAGAAATGTTTGTAAAAATTAGCAGTAAGGCCATCTGGGCCAGGAGAGTGATCAGGAGTCAAGCACTGCATTGCTTTTTCTAGATCAGCATTTGAGATCTCTGCCGCACAGCCATTTTTTAAATTTTCATTTATTTGAGGAATGAAGTCTTTGATTTTGGCGAAAAAGGTCTCTGATCTGTCAGGTGAGAAATTAGAAGAGTATAGTTTACTGTAAAAGGAATACATTTCATTAGCTATTATTTTAGGATCGGAGCATTCACTGTCATTGATGATTAAAGTTCCTATATTATTTTTTTCCTGGCGAGTTTTTTCTAATCTACAAAAATACGATGAATTTCTCTCTCCTTCCACAATCCATTTTGCTTTCAATCTAATATAGGCCCCCTTTACTTTCCTTGTATAAATATCATCCAGTGAGTATTTTTCTTTTATCAGTATCAGTAATTGTTGGTTTATTAAAGCAAATATTTATGTCTCTGATCAGATTTTCCTCTTCTAGTTGAATGTTTCAACTGTTATGGAATAATGGAAAAATTCCTTACTTTAAATTTCAAAAATTCTGATTTGGAGATATAAGAAGAAAGACTGTCATCTTCAGAAAATTCATTCATAATGTCTTTGACTCCCTAACAATATATCTCAGACTCCAACAAGGTGGAATTGAGTTTCCAATAACCCTTATTTCTTTTGTAAATATCAGTAGGTTTCAGCATTAAATTAATAAGACAGTGGTCAGATAAGGGAGCATTAGATATAGAGCAGTTAGCAACCATTTGATTTAAACAGTCAGAAACTAGCCAGAAATCACTTCTGGATCTACTCAAGCCATCTGGTTTAAACCAGGAAAATTATTTTAAAGTAGAATGTAAAGTGCGCCATGGGTCAAACAGATTGTGATTATTACAAAAACTGGCAAGATGAGAATTATATTGATGGTTATGAAACATTGTAGGCGAGCGGTCCAGCCATTCATCATTCACCATAATATAATCTCCTCTTAAGACAATGCTATTAATTGGATATCTAACTTTCAGATTTTGAAAGCATCATTAATTTCAGAGAGCAGGATTTTGTTCTGGTTTACATTATTGTATTCATAAATATTCCCCAAAATAATAAAAGAAATCTCCATTGCCAAAATACATAGGATCCAATGAACATCTACATTCTTTTTGGAAGTAATTATTTTCCCAGAGAAGTTGTTCCATAAAATTGCAGTATCCTCAGAGCAGTTTGTTCCAAAATAAAATCTTGTCACCCCATTGGTTGGTCCAGAACTTTCCATCAGTTTCAATAGAGTGGGTTTCTTGTAACAAAACACAGTGTGATTTCTTGCTTTTGCAAAAAAAAAGGAAAATTGCTTTTCGTTTAATACTGTCTCTAAGGCCCCCTGCATTAAGTGAAATTTTAAAAAAATTCTGATTTGATAGACAACATTAAAGAACAACTTACAACTTAGAGCAATAACTTGAGCTTTGTTTGCAGGAAAAATGCTGCTTGGAGTATGAACATAGGGCAATGTCCCTTTTTGGGTAGTCAACTTAAAAGCCCTTCTCCATTTTGTCCTTATAAGCTTATGTTGGGAATCAACATATATTTACATCACACGATGGCACCAAATATGTTGGAGTCAACACACTAGGCTTCACATGGAGGTACCAAATATGTTGGGGTTTAATTGGCTATCAGAAATAATTAATAATTATTATTAATAATTAACAATTATGTTAAATAATGTGACTTAATTAACATTAAATCACCTCGTGGGGCACCATTCCTGTAAAGGGAAAAATGATGCCAGTTAAAGATATCAGTCTCATAAAGTAGGCTAAACTATTAATCTGGAGTTTGATAAATAATTAAATTAATGACAACAACCAAAATTAACAGTAATGCCTGAAGGATTTCGGAGTTCTTAACGCAGCAGAGGTTGACTATTCATTCACTCTTGTGCAACATTAAACAGACAGCAGGTATGATTCCAAAAAAATATATTTATTCACAAATTAGCAAAGTAAACCAAAACACACAAATTCTAACTAACTATAGCTCGGTGTGTAAATGTGTGTGTGTGTGTGTGTGTGTGTGTGTGTGTGTGTGTGTGTGTGAGAGAGAGAGAGAGAGAGAGAGAGAGAGAGAGAGAGAGAAAGAGAGAGAGAGGGAGAGAGAGAGAAGAGAAAGACAAAGGCGGGTGTGGTGATCAAGCAGTAGCCGTTTGGCTTACAAAAAAAATGGCTGACAACAAAGAACTACCAAAATGGCAGAATCAAGGCTGGCTTCAGGGGGAGGTGTTTGTCTGACCGTGTGGTCAGGACAAAGACAAAGGAAAAGAAGCGGGAACTTTGAAATGCCTGTTTGGGTGTAGCTCTGTTGAAAGCCTATTTGTTAATGAGTCTATGTCAATGTGATATGTGTTGCAAACGGTCTGGATTAGTGCAGAGATTCTTCAGTTGCATGCAAGAATCTGTTTGTGAACAGTATTAGCAAACTAAACGTTTAGCTTGGGCGAAGCCAACTAATCAATGACCTGACTGCAAACTATTACAACAATACTCAGTAAACAGCATCAAATCACATACAACAAGTCGAACAGTCTTGCTTAGTCTGTAAAGCTGTGATAAGCTATGCCCAGTTGTTACATTACCCATCCTTGAGTGGATGGAAGAAAGAGTCACTTGGTGGTGCTGCTTTGTTAGCCGGCAGAATAAGGCTGGGAAGATGGTTCCAGCTGCAGTCTTTGTTGGGTCCTTCGTTCCAAAGGTTCTGATCCGAGGAAGCAGTTCGCTCAGGGTCCTTGCAGAGTTAGATGCTGGGTACTAACTCACTTAGTTCCTTGTTGCTGGAAAGCTGGTTGCAAAGATTGTGTTTGCAAGAGAGTCTGTGATCAATTGCCCTCCCTTTAGTGGTTTGGGCTATGGAGCCAGGGGCTTGGGCCTCTGGACTGTTCCAGGCCCCACCGGAAAGTGGTGTTAGCTGTTTAACAGTTGGATTAAGAGAGAGAGAAATCTGTTTGAAGGGAGCAGATCTACAGCCTGTGACATCACAGAGTCACATGTTTCTGTAAAAGTTCTTGTCCAATCAAGTTTTGGGACTTGAGTCTCACTGAGGTGTGAGGTGAGACCTCCTGTGGAGATGGGTGTCACCTAGCTGTCTTTGTTTGAAGACAAAGAGCATGCAGAGGAAAAAGCCTTCAAATTGTGATGATTTTACCAAATGATAAATCATCTGTGGTCCTGTGAATCCCAACACTTACATGGGAATGTAATCAGGGGACCACGATTCTTTTCCCGTTTATGTAGCCAGCCGGCCCTCTGAAGTACGCCCGCTGACCTGCTTCTCTGGCTTGCTTGATCTGTGGCCACACTGCTGCTCTCGCCTCCCTAGTGACCTTACAAATGCGAGGAGTTACTCTGTTTGGAGTAGTCACAGCTTTTGTTTTTTTGTGCAACACTTCCGGTCCAGCACTCTTGACCACTGTGTAAATGGAAATCGCCTTGTTGTTTACCTTGTTGAGTTTAGCTGTATATATATATCTCTCACGTCACTTTATCACCGTTTAGACTAATCTGATGTTTGTAAAGTCTATAAACACAATGATTGAGCAAACATTACTATTTCTGTGTGTATGTTTTGTAATTAATAACATGGTAATCATAGATTAGCTGGGCTAACCGTTAGCTGTTAGCCGTTAGCGGTGTCTGTAATAACTCAATAAACGGTCCGTGAAAAGAACATGTTTTCCAGCGGATGTTTTAGTTACATGATTGAGCTAACTGGAGTAGTTTCATGTCGTATCCGACAACGGGAGGCTTTTAACAGAGGAAACCCTGATGTTAGCTTTGCTGCTAGTGTTAGCTGTCCCTGTCAGCTGCAGCCACTGATGCTTTCTAGACATCGTGATTTTCCAAAACTGAACAAATACCACACATAGCAACACAAAACTGCTTTGCTAGCTCAATCATGTTGTAATGGCTGGATGACTGATGCGTACATGCTGATTTGGGTGCTATCAGAGCCAATCCGCGCATCACTATGGCTTAATAATCAACTCAGTCAATAAAAACAACCCATCCTGTGTTAGGAGTGTATGTCGCTGACAGAAAGAAAGAAAAGGAAAAGAAAAAGAAAAGCAGCGTACACCTCACATATTTATTTCTCACAGTTGCGCACACGTTTGGCTGGCATGCAGAAGCACCGTCCGTGTGTCTGTGTGTGAGCCGCAGCTTCAGCTGCTCAGGTAGAGAGGCTGTGTAGCCCGGTGTGTTTTTTCGCTGATTCGGTTCTGCAGGTTCTCTGCTGGTACATTGGAGACGGGGATCAAGCAGTTTGTGTTACTCGGGATAGATTGTGCTTTTTTGGTTCATAGTTTCTGATTGACGTGTGATTTATTCGCATTTAGAGGGAATTGTTTTTACCGGCAATTACCAGATAACAGAAACGTGGGCACCATTATCTATATAAAATACACAGACTGACTAACTAACTTACTGAATAACATAAACAATTGAAAATTGAAAAAAATTAGCTTGCACTGTTAGCTTCGGTAAGGGAAAGCAGCTGATCGGAAGTCATGCACAAAAACATGGAAGTTGATCACTATTTACTTCCGTGTTTGAAAATAAGGTGGATAGCCTTGTGTCACCAGGTTCTTCACGTAAGGCGAAGAGCCTGGTTTCTATTCACTCTGAATTTTGTCTGGATTCTGGTTCTGGTCTAGAAAGTGGATGCAGAATTCACCAAATTCACCAAAGTAAAACTTTAAATTCTGGCGCACCATGGATTTGGGGTGATGAGGGGTGTAAGAAAATCGATTAACTTGGCTTGGGGCTTTTCTTATAAATTATATTCTTTAAATTAAAAAGAACTGACACTGACTGAGCCGCTTGTACAACCTCTTCCTTTCATACATGGTTTATTTAATTTTAGATACTAAGACACTACACATTAGCACTGCAATGATCTGATTATATACTGTCACATATCATACAGTTTTGCAAGAACATGGCTACAACATTCAACTTTATTGTGATTATAGTATAATCAGTGTTAGGGTTCAACTATGACTACAATATAGAAGATTCTACCAGTATAGGCAGTGGTGTAAGTGTGGTATAAATAATGGATGAATATGACTAAATATGAATACACTATGGGCCAGGTATGAGCAGTATAGACTACTAAATATATAAATAGTAAAAGTGAAATACATATTAAGTAATGTAGTAAAAATGTGCAAGTATGTTACACTACAAATAAAAGTAATGTGAGGCTGCTTCACGTGCAGACAGATTATAGTGCCAGCAGCTGCATAGCTGTAAATATATTTAACAACAAACATCTACCAGCAACAGAGAGCTATGTGTGAAGGGGGTTAATATGCCTACTGGTGAGTAGATCAATAGACAGGTCATTAATAGTAGGCTTGGAACACTTTACGTGAATATGTCAGTTTATTAGAAACAACAACATACATTATGACATGACAGCAAGGTCTCCGGCACCTCCGACGGTATGCACGACTCTGGCGAGTTCAACAAGAGGAGATTTGCTGCATCTCCGAAGTAAAACAAAATAAAATATTCAAATGTGGTGCTACGGAAGGCGGCGGAAGTGAGCAACAGGGTCGGAGTTGAGGGTGCGATGTGATGGCGGATGTAGTGTATCCCAATAGTATGCATACTGCATACTACACTACATACTTTTTAAGGGCAGCTGCAGTACATACTAAAAGTATATAGTACAGTAGACGTATGCGATTTGGAACGCAGGCCTGGTCTACTGTCAGCGCAGGTGGAGTGCAGCTGGTGTAAGTGGAAGTTTGGCTGACCAACGGACAGTGCGCACATGTGACCAAAACCTCACAAGGCAGGTTTCCAGAATGTCAGTCACATTAACAACGCAATAAATACCCACAGAAACCACGATTCAATGCAACTATCTGCAATCAGCACATAAATGTATCTCTATACAGTGGCGGTTCTAGGCCAGTTTAAATGGGGGGGCAAGCTAGGGCCAGTCCTTTTGATACAGGGGCACATACAAGTAGGGTCAAATATCTAAGTCTGAACAATAAGATATATATGTACATACAGTATATATATGTATATCAGTGTTTCCCACAGGATTTTTGGAGACTACATCCAACCTTGTAGGGGGGTCCAGGGGAGAATTTCTCCCCTGGGAGAAAATTTTGTATCTATTTGATTTAAAGGCATCAATCTGGTGAATTCTGAGAGCCAAGTTATGATGGCAGAATATGCCTAGATTTCAACATATTTGTGCTTTTTATATGTGAAACATTTTACTGATAAAAACACTAGTGGTATGTTATGGTGAAGGGTTACACTTAAAATATGGCTAAGGATTAGTGGTTACACATTTCAGTAATCAAAAGAAAAATTACTAACGTACAAATGGAGGGCTATTTTATTATTTTAAATCATGTGCAGACAAAATATTCTTTTAAAACTCTCACTCAAAAAGTTACAGATACGCAAAACAATACAAAATATGCAATACGAAAAATTAATTACACACAGACACAAATTACTGCTTTCCTCCCTCCCTCACGTTTTGCAAGTAGGCACCCTGAATCAGAGCATTTAATTTTACGTGGCTTCGAAAAGAAGATTTCAAAAGCCCTCTGGTAGTTGAATGCCTCTGAGAGAGGCCCATTTATGGCAACCCACTGGATCCATGGCATGCGCAATCCGGCTGAGGCGTGGGTGCCGGAGCTAAAGCGGCCATTCAAGTCCATGTAAGCTGTAAGGTCCACAAGCCGCGGCCTAGAAGCGGCTCGGCTCTCCGCTCTGCTAAAAACACGCTGCTGTGCGACGGCACGTCAATTTGCACAGACCAGATGTGTCAAACAGGAGGTCAGGTGCAGTAAAGACGAGAGTATCCAGTCAATTCACAATAAAACACCCATAAAAACTCTGGATCGTATTTCACATGGCTACATCAACATGATGTGACATGCAACTACCATGAGCCAAATGAGAACAAGAAAGTTTTCAGAGCTTACTTCAATGGTTCTGTGTGTTGCTGTGCAGGTTAAGAGTTGTCTTAAATACAGCCACACAATTCTCTACTGATGTTTTCGGTGGGTGCACCACTTTAAGTGGTCCGACCAGCAACTGGTTGAGACGATTTAGTTCCGTGTTCCACGTTGCCCCTCCGACTCTTCAGCAGAGGGGCCACAGGATGGGCCGGACTCCGAGTTACAGGGGCACTGGCCCCTACTGGCCCTCCCCTAAAACCGCCATTGTCTCTATATCGACTGTCCCATCACATCTGATGTCAGATCAAAGGGGATTGGCACCATTTGACACGCGTAATGGAAACCCAAACTGATTTGATTAATTGATTAGAAGAAGGCCAGCGTCTTTTTTCAATTGTTCCCAATGAGGAGAGAGCGTCTGTGCCTAGGGAAAAGCCGCTGCGCCCAATGTCTTTTTTTCGGCCGCTCTTCCTTTTTTGTGCGGCTGCTCCGAGCCTTTTGAGTTGAAAATCTCTGAACTTTTCAGAGAGGCGCAGGTAAACAGAAAAAATGGAGGAGAAGCTGGTGCTGACCGTGTCCATCTATCCGGAGTTGTATGACATGTCAAACATGTCAAGCTATATAGGCCTATATACGTATATATATATATATATATATATATATATATATATATATATATATATATGTATATGTATATATATATATATATATATATATATATATGTATATGTATATATATATATATGTAACGGAGTAGATGTGTCCATATTAAATTATGGCAAAACAGTCGCAACACCGCCACCTACTGGCGGGGCGTGGGAACGACACAGAGGCGAGAGGATCTTGATATGGTAAGACGGGCTCTCGCACGGTCCGAGACAATTATTGATTTTCCGCGGTGTTTCAAACGTTTTATCTTACTGTGTATAATTTTCGTTGTGTTTTATACCAGCTGGGTTGAGCAATACTATGATTTGTAGCTCATAACATGCTTGGAGACGTTGTTAGTGAAGCTAACCTAGCATGAATGTTACTTTGATTTCACGTGTTCAGATCCATATTGTCCCGAGACCGACTGCTGTAACCCTTGCCACTGCTGTTGTCTGCTGTGTTGCAGGTAATGCACTGTACATTTTTATATTATTTTCATGATGATTTATGGGAAAATTATGCCAATGTGCACTGTTTTTTTCTTTATACATCCAGTTAAATGTTTCGAGCTTTGGATTTAGTGTGAATGCCACATCTGAATTATTTTTGTCTTTACCTCATGGTAAATGTTGAGAATGTGTTCTTCAGTTTAAAGCCATATAATGGATTATGTGGGGGTTTTGTATGTTTTATAGACCAATACTATACGATCACTGTAATATTTTTGTTTGTTTTATATAACCAGAATTGGTTATTTTCTTTTTTTGTTTACTGTGCTGTGCACAGAGGCGAGAGGATCTTGATATGATCCATATTGTCCCGAGACCGACTGCTGTAACCCATGCCACTGCTGTTGTCTGCTGTGTTGCAGGAGGAATAAAACCCTTTGTGATCCACCTGACTGTCACCTGTCATGTATGAAGCCATGGTAGTGTGGGGCTGCATTAGCGGAGAAAAGGGCTGCATTAGCGGAGAAAAGTGACCTGTCACATATATATATCAGACGTTGCGCTAGACTTTTTCGTCACCTGTCATTTTGACAGACAGGCTCATAAAAATCCGGTCAAAATCTATTTTTACCGGTCATTTTAATTTTCCTTTAAGATATTCAAAGATATTTAGTTTTCATTCGTTCGTTTTTAAAAAATCCAACAAGCAAGTTATAAAGTGTGCATTAATAAGGACATGAACGAAAAGATGAACAGACATCCACACACCCGTGGCATTCTGGACACACTGGACGCGGAACCGAAGCGCAGCGCCCAGCAGTGGAGGCAGTTTTCAATCGGCGCCCATGTCAACCTATCTGACTGTCCACACAGGCCGCTGAGCAGAGCGGAGCGCACGCGGAGGCAGCGCTTCAGTTCGGCGTCTGGTCTATTTTTCAGTGTTCAATTGTAATTAACTTATTACGTTATAAAAAAAAACCCGATTAAAATATGAACTTACCCATGTTTAAAATGACCTGTTGAAATGAAAAAAAACGAGTACTGACGGGAACAGACGAGTGGAGTCGATGTTTAACCGGCGCGGAGAGCGCAGGAGAAATGCGCTGCCTGTGCGGACAGTCAAGACTTCTGCGGCACTACGCGTCCGGTGTGTCCAGGGCTCAACAACGCCACATGAAGCAGATGAATGACTTTTTTCTCTGCAGTGTGAAAACGGCAGCCACTGACTGTGCACTCCGCCGCCATGTGGGCAGGGGTGGTAACAGCAACCGGTCAAAATGACGGACGGCCTTCAGATTTTCCGGTCATTGTTGTAAAAAAACGGTCAATGACCGAGAATATCCGGTTAACGCGACCCCTGATACATATATATTTAAATACATATATATATATATATATATATATATATATATATATATATACCGGACATTGCAAATAACTCTGTTTAGATAAAACCTACAAGCTTCTCTATATGCCCTGAACCAGCTTTCATATCAATTTGCCGCTTGCTCCACCTGTCTGTCTGTAAGCTCCATCTGTCATGAGACAAACATGAAAGAAGACATGCAGTTTATTATGTTTCACCGGCGACGAGCTGTCATTACGTGCGACTATTACGCACGGCTGCGCGCTCTTTATAACTCACTGTGTGAACCTATGTTGCATAATAAAGATTTGCCCCCCTCAGTATCTTCATCCTGGCGCCAGGCTTGCCTTCACCTCAATCACTGCGTGATTAGTATATAAAGGTAGAAAAATAAATAAATACAGAGGAGGAGAATAGAATATGAAACAGCCTTTATTTCATTAAAAACTAAATGAAAACAACGAAATAGGAGTGCTATTCCTGACCAGTGCGTCAAAAGACATGCAGGCCAGGGAAACGAAACAAACAACCCCATGAATCTCTTTATTAATAGCCTATAAGATGACGTATTTTCTCCTGCGGGACGGGAGGATCTCTATTATTGTGCGGGCATAAATTCTCAGAGTTTTGGGGTTGCGGTGTGGTGTCAGGATATAGAAACGAAAACTCTTGTGAGCGTTTTTTTTGTGGGGCGTACAGACGCTTCATCCCAGCACTCCGCAGCGCCCTTCCAGCACCTTTCTGCCAGAAAAGGGTGCTATGTGGACACAGGGCCTTAGCTGGTTATAAAAAGTGTTAAGAAGCTGTGATACTTGCCAGAGGGGGCTCTACTTAGAATTGACAGTGCAGGGTGCCCAAAACTTTGCTTTGGGCCCTTTCCCTTTTTCTTATTTTGAAACTGTAAAAGATTGAAATTAAAAGGGCAATGCTGCTTAAAATACTAAAGAAATGTATCATCTTTAAAATTTTGCCTTGTGGAAATCAGGTCATCTTTTACTTACTTAACTTTTCACAGTAAACTAAATTTCAACCAGGGGTGGCCAAACCTTTGCATGTGAGTGTACTAAGGTTTTTGTAGTGAAATAAGGGGGTATCGTGTAGGTAATTCCTCATTTAAAACTCATGAATCAGCCAAACAGAATAAAAACAGAAACGGGTCGTACATCAAAAGTTCAGCTCAAAACGGCGTGCCGCATCACATCATGTCATGTTATGTCACGTTGCGGGCATTTAGGACAGTCCAATAAGAAACAAAGCAATCAAACTAATTTAGTCGCTTTAGCCGCTCGCTCACATTGCATCCAGTTAGGACACGTTGTCAGGACATGCACTAATGTTGGCAGAACTGGTTTCAGGTACTAGATCAGATCAGGTACTTTTAAATGGAATGAACTTTAAACTACCCTCAAACTTACACCCCCAGATTTTAAAGCTTTATTATTTGATGTTTTGAATTATTCTTGTAACAGTTTTTTCTAATTTGTTGTTCCTGATTTGCTGATTGTGTTCTTGTGAATGTTTCTTCTTGTTGGGTATCTCTTAAAAAAAAAACAGATCTTAATCTCAATGAGACTGTCTGATTATATTAAAATTAAAATTAAATTAAATTAAATAAAACAACCAAAAAACAACCATCTTAAAGCTGATGCTTATTAATGTTGATTAATGTCCTCTTCTGTTTAATGTGGCTTTTTTCCAGGTTGATACTGTGTATCCTGATCACACCTTAAAATGTTCAGTTTAATCATTTGTTCATTCAATAATTAAGTTATCTCCAGCTTCTTCTTCCATCTGCCACATCTGAAGACAATCTCAGCCTGCAGGCACTTCAGATCCTCCAGATGTTTCGCTAGGTGATCGGAGGCATCCACAGTGTCCTCAAAGTCCTGCATCAGGACCCTATTCCCCCGCAGTCCACGATGCTCCTTCAGCCTCAGGTTGTCTCTCTGCAGGCCACTGCGTCCCTGCCTGCTCCTGGTCAAGAGGTCCCTCTTTGTGGCCACCATGGCCTCCAACGTGGCCAGCTGCTCTCGCTTTGCCTGGATCTCCATCTGGCTCCAAAACAGCTTTTCCTTTACATTCGACAGGAGCTGATAGAGCGCAAGAAAACACAATGCTGATACAAATACTTAATACAGGAAATCACAGAAATGACTATAAAATGACTTTGAAGCAATCTGTATTTGTGGATTCTTTAACCTACCTCTTTGCTGCTGCTGATCTTTTTCTGCATCTTTAAACATTCTTCATTTTGCTTTTCGGTGTGTTTTTTCTGCTCCAGCCTCTCTGTCTGGAGCCGCTCAAACTGGAGCTGTAGGGGGTCTCTGGCATGTTCTTCCCCTTCAGAGAGCTCTGTCTCCAGCTTGTGAATCTTAATCCTCAGCTTGATGTGCTTGAGGCAGAGCTTGTTCAGCTTGTCCTGCAGAAGCTTCTCTGTTGCTAAGGTTGCTTCTACTTTGGCCTGAGCAACTTCTTTACCTAGGCATCGACTTAGTACTGCCACAGCTACATCCTGCTTCAGTGCAGTGATGACTTGCCATTCAGTTTCCACCTGAGGACGAGGATGACACCATAACACACAATCAACAGTTATTATTTGGGTGCTTAGATATATTAAGGATAACAAGATTGTTATAAGTTCAGCCATATAAAAATGCATGTGAGGAGCCATGTCCTTAAGAGTATTTGCTAAATGTTTCAATTAATTTCTGTTAAAGGTAGCCCTCACTGGGTGCCCGTCATGGTTTTAAATTATATGTATTTTTCCATACTTTTGAGCAGACGTCGCGCTAGACTTTTTCGTCGCCTGTCATTTTGACCGACAGGGTCATAAAAATCCGGTCAAAATCTATTTTTACCGGTCATTTTAATTTTCCTTTAAGATATTCAAAGATATTTAGTTTTCATTCGTTCGTTTTTAAAAAATCCAACAAGCAAGTTATAAAAGTGTGCATTAATAAGGACATGAACGAAAAGATGAACAGACATCCACACACCCGTGCCATTCTGGACACACTGGACGCGGAACCGAAGCGCAGCACCCAGCCGCGGAGGCAGTTTTCAATCGGTGCCCATGTTAATCTATCTGACTGTCCACACAGGCCGCTGAGCAGAGCGGAGCGCACGCAGAGGCAGCGCTTCAGTTCGGCGTCTGGTCTATTTTTCAGTGTTTATCCAACACGCTCAATACATGAACATGCAATGAAAAATTGTAATTAACTTATTACGTTATAAAAAAAACAACGATTAAAATATGAACTTACCCATGTTTAAAATGACCTGTTGAAATGAAAAAACGAGTACTGACGGGAACAGAAGAGTGGAGTCGATGTTTAACCGGCGCAGAGAGCGCAGGAGAAATGCGCTGCCTGTGCGGACAGTCAAGACTTCTGCGGCACTACGCGTCCGGTGTGTCCAGGGCTCAACAACGCTACATGAAGCAGATGAATGACTTTTTTCTCTGCAGTGTGAAAACTGCAGCCACTGACTGTGCACTCCGCCGCCATGTGGGCAGGGGTGGTAACAGCAACCGGTCAAAATGACGGACGGCCTTCAGATTTTCCGGTCATTGTTGTAAAAAAAAACGGTCAATGACCGAGAATATCCGGTTAACGCGACCCCTGCTTTTGAGTTTTCGTTTGGCAAACTTTCTTTGTGTTTGCTAGAATGCATTTCCCTCTTTGCATGGTGATGAGCCCCAGCTCCATACTACAAACTGACAGGAAGTACAGTATGTAATCATCTTGATAATATGCTGTTTTTGCAGATAGTTTACATAATGAACATAACAGGAAATTATGTTAGATTTCAATCAAACTGCAACTTTGGAACACTACTGTTTCGAGACTACTCTCCACAGGTAAAACATTACATTCCAGCCTGGTCTCACTCCAAAGTCGTCGAATACCGATGTTTTGGCAGTGACTTCCGGTGGCAGACACTGACAAAAAAAGCCGTCTTTTTACACTGGCATGATGCGCCACCATTATTTTGTAACAACACCTGACTTTCACCCAGGAGGCCGGTGTTCGCTTTCTTTATGAATGTAAAGCCAAACCCTGTTCTTTTTCCCTGAACCCAACCACGTGCTTTTGTTGCCTAAAACCAACCATGTGAGTGTGTCGGCTGAATGTAACCATGTGCATTTGCTGTGTGTTGTACCATGGTAGTGTGTTTATTTTGAGAGGGACTTTAAGCAAGCTGTCACCAATTGTTGGGGGAAGCCAGACGACCCGGAGAAAACCCATGCTGACACAGGGAAAGCATGAGGGCTCTGTGCGGGGGGGCTCCCCCATCATGTGGTTTGAACCCCCCATCCTGGGTACGAGCCGACTCCAAATTGGCCAAAGGTGTGAATGTGAATTGTTGTCTGTCTGTATGTGTCAGCCCCGTGATAGGCTCTAGCATTCCCACAACCCCTAACAGGATAAGCGCTTATGGAAAATGAATGAATGTATGCAAACTGTACAATTCCTGTAAAAATGGAAGTGTGTTGTGAAAACAGATGTAACCTCAGTTGCTGTACCCAATATATTTTTCTATTTTATTATTTAGGTACACATATTTGGTTTATTATCATTTAAAGTATTTTAATTATTATTTAATTTGTAATTTTATATGTGCACCTTTAAGGTCTATTTAGGTCCCCTGTGCCTTTAAGAGAATATTAGTTCCTACCTGCCGTGTTTTTGGGGGAGAGTTTTAGGTAACGGAGGAGGAGAGAAAAGTAACTCGAGAGAGCCTCGTGTTGTGTTGTACTGTCATGCCGGTTTGGTGTAAATTAAAGAAGTGGAAAGAAACGTGCAAAGACTCTTTGTAACCCGCTCATCACCCACAGCCCTGGAGTACGCTACCGAGACAACAAATAAGGGTTACAGACTAGTGGCAGCGGTGTTTTCTTGTATCTTCGTCTTAATTAGCCAAGGCATTCACCTCGTTAACGCTGGCGGGAGATACCGCGGAGCAGCTGCAGTCTACAAGTGCACTCCGTGAGTTTGTTCTGAGTTTTCAGAGACTGTCGAACTTTTCCCGGATTTTTTTTTTTTTTTTTTTGCACGAGGGCCGAGCAGACCGCAGGATTTTCGCCAGGTCGTTTGAGTTGGACAGTATTAACAGCATGTCGCTGCAGTCATTGCCAGATGACGCCGAGGACAACGTCTCTCTCCCCGCTGATAATGACGGCGCTCGCAGCGCTGCCCAACAGGACACAACAAAGACTGTGTTTCATTACAGAGTCGAATTACCGCCATATTTCCATGGCGACGGTAAGGACAAAGAAACTTTTTCACTGTGGAAAACTAGACTGGAGCTAGCAGTTAAAGCCTGTGTTGATGGACAGCAGCTAGATCTTGCCACCATATTATTACCCAGCTTAGTGGAGATGCTCTAGCATACTGGCTATCATTACCAACAGAGGTGCAGCAGGATTATGATGACTGTGTAGCCAAGCTGAAAGATGTTTTTGGGAGGAAACAATTTTTGCTACACTTTCAGACTTTTGTAAATGCCAGACAGCGCTTGCCTAAAGAGCCTTTGGAGGTCAATGCTGCAGAAATCACACGACTGGTTTTGGAGGCGTTTCCTGACTATGGTGAGCAAGCTATTGCAATGGAGCGCTTCAGAAGATTTGTTGCTGGTTTAGACCCCATTCTTCAGGCCAAATGTCACGAGCACGGTGCTGCTACACTGGAGGATGCCTTAGCTGTTGCATGTAAATGGAACGTGCACAAGAAGCTCTGAAACTTCTTCCTCCACCTGTTTTTTCACATACAACAACACAGTTCACTGCTCCTCCTGCCCCACAAGGTGAGCCTGTTTCAGCTATGGTTTCCACCAAACATGACAAAACTCACTCAGACTCATCTGCTGGACTCATTGATGCTGTCCATCAGCTCTCAAAAGATGTTCATGCTCTGAGGCTTGAAGTTGTTCAGTTGGGACAAAATTGTAGCCATCGTTCCAACCATCGTGTGCCCCATGCTGAACTTTCCAGACACAATTATGACTCTCCAAGTGAACTGAGAGGTGAGCATGGCAGAGACAGATATCGCCGCTCTCCATCTATGTCCCCTGACCGTGGTGCCTACTATTCTGCAACCAACCACCAGAGATCCACTAGGTCACACAGCGATCATCCCCATAGCAGATACTCCTCTGGTCATCACGACAGGCGCTATTCACCCTCTCCACCGCCTTCTCCTCATCATCGACGCAACTATCATTCAGCCAGCAGTCAGGATCGCTTTAGGCGTTACAGCCCAGACAGACGCCATTCTCCTGATCGTTTTAATGCCAGATATACACATCCAGCAGACAGGCACACTTCCTGCTCTCCCTCAAATGACCCAGCCAGGCCCAGGTATGACTCCCACCAAGCTCATTCTGCCAAAGAGTCACACCAACCACACAGAGAGAGGAGCCAACATGTGAGCTTTAAAGGAGACCCACCTGAGCAGGGAAACGAATGGTAGTGGATGCTGAGGGCCAAGTGTCTGCTGCAACTGGTGATGAGGCCCCACAACGAGTATTGCCACCCTCACACAGAAAACCCACACGGTATGTAATGGCTGTCATTGAGAACATTGCTACCAAAGTCTTCATAGATTCAGGTTCAGACATATCCCTAATTAGTGAAGATTTCAGAATGTCTGTTCCCTCCTTGAGAACAAAACCCATGCAACGCCCTGAACTTTTCCCTTCAGCAGTGAATGGTACCTACCTAGATAACCTAGGCACACTCCCCCTGACCATCAGGCTAGGTAATAAGGTTTTCACTCACACTGTTCAGGTAGTGAGAAACATAACACAACCAGTGATGGTAGGCTGGGACTTTCTGCTCGCACATCATGCAGTTTTGGACTTAAGGGAAGGCATTTTAAAGATAGGGAATCGCACTACTGCCCCTCTCCTATGTGCTACAGAGATTGCTCCCCTTAGCTGCAACGCTGTCACCTTATCCCCTGTTGTTGTCCCTGCCATGTCACAGATGACTGTTTTAGCTAAGGTTCAACCCACTATTGGTGTACCAGACCTTGAGGCGGACTACACAGGTGTCCTAGAGCCAGGTCCCCCTAGTTTTCCAGGTTTGCTAGCAGCACGCACAGTTGCTCCTGTACAGGCAGGACTGACTTACATTCGAGTGATGAACCCGACTAACACCGACCTCCAAGTTCCATGTGACACTAGGCTAGGTGACTTTCACCCAATAGGCACTAGTAGTGAGGATGACTACTTTATTGCAGAAACTAATGATGTGACGGTCGCCATGGTAACAGAGTCCTCCTCTCAACACACATTACCAGATGTTGACCTTGACCAATCAGCACTTTCTGACGAACAACGACAAAAGCTTCAAGCTCTACTACTGACTTACAGTGACGTTTTTAGTGCTCATGACCAAGACTATGGACGCACCGATATAGTCAGACACAGTATTAACACAGCAGATGCTCCACCTATAAGGCAGAGAGCTTACAGAACCTCACCCAACATCAGGGCATAGATAGACAGGCAAGTCCAGCAGCTCCTTTCACAAGACATCATCGAAGAAAGTTGTAGCCCCTGGTCCTCCCCTGTTGTTCTCGTGAGAAAAAAGGATGGTAGCTACAGATTTTGCATTGACTACAGAAAACTGAACGCAGCCACCATCAAAGACTCATACCCCTTGCCACATCCTGCAGAAGCCCTTGATAGCCTGTCAGGTGCATGCTGGTTCAGCACAATGGACTTATCAAGTGGATATTGGCAGGTTGAGCTTGAGCCACAAGACAAAGAGAAGACTGCATTTAACACTGGCAGTGCTCTGTATCAGTTCAAAGTCATGCCCATGGGGTTGACCAACGCCCCACCAACTTTTCAGAGGTTGATGGAGCTGGTGCTCCATGGCCTGCACTGGAAGGAATGTTTGATCTACCTGGATGATGTCCTTGTGTTCAGTCGCTCTTTTGCAGATCACCTAAAGAGCCTTGAGGAGGTGTTCAGCCGGTTTCGCTCGGCTGGTCTCAAGTTGAAAGCCAGGAAATGCCAGCTGGCTCAAACACGAGTGACTTTCCTTGGACATGTAGTTTCCAACCATGGACTTCAGCCAGACGCACGGAACCTTGAGAAGGTTCGTGGATGGCCCACATCCAGAACAGCCACAGAGGTGAGAGCATTTGTTGGACTGTGTTCTTACTACCGTAGGTTTGTCAAAAAAATTTCTGTCATGGCCGCTCCCCTACAGGCTCTCACACACAAAGGAGCAATTTTCAAATGGACTGTTGAGTGTGAGGATGCTTTTCAATCACTGAAACATGCTCTCACCCACCCACCGATTGTGGCACATCCCATCTTCACACAGCCCTTCTTGCTGTACACAGACGCCTCACAGGACAGCATTGGCTCTGTGCTTGCTCAGCATCAGGACAATAAAGAACATGTTATTGCCTATGCAAGCCACACACTCAGACCTCCTGAAAAGAAGTGGTCTACCTTTGACCGGGAGCTCTGGGCAGTTGTTGGTCCATAGACATTTTAAACACTTCCTGTCTGGCAGCTCATTCACAGTGATCACCGATCATAAGCCCCTCCTGAGTCTGAAAAGATCCCCAGTGGATAATGATCCTACTGGCAGACGCAGTCGCTGGATACTTGAGTTGGATGTGTATGACTACAAGCTCCTGCACCGTGAAGGTAAACAACATGCCAACGCAGATGCCATGTCCAGGCGTCCCAACTCTGAGACTGATGACAAAGCTGTACAGTGTGTGATCTCTGCCATCACGTCCACAGACAGGTGTGACAACAACATCTCCTTTGGTGTCCCTGAAATCAGCCACACATTGTCATTTGACTTGGAAACACTGGAAAAACAGCAAAAGGATGATGTGTGTCTCAGCATGGCCATGGTGTGGTTGAAGGACAGTTCTCAGAGGCCACCACTACGTCACCTCAGACATTCCTCCCCCATACTGAGGAAACTCTGGCATGAGTGTCCCAAATTGTGCATTCGACATGGAATCCTCTGCAGAAAAATCAAACAAGGTGGTCACACACCTGCAACCTTTCAGGTTGTGCTGCCTGTTTCTCTCATTCCCACAGCTTTGACCGGTCTGCATGGAAATCAGTTTAGTGGTCATTTGAGTGCAGAATGCACACTCCAGAGGGCAAGACGCATCTGTTATTGGCCATACATGGCCCGTGACATCCAAAAGTACTGTGCTGAGTGCTTGCCATGTCAAACTCGGGGTTCCCCAACTCCACATGAACGAGCCCCGTTACAGTCAATCCATGCAGAGAGGCCATTTCAGAAGATTGCTGCAGACATTACAGAGCTACCTGTCACACAGCAAGGAAACAGGTACGTTCTGGTTGTGATGGACTATTTCACACGCTATGTTAATCTTTTTCCACTGAGAGACCAGCGTGCTACTACTGTGGCACAGTGCATTTTTGAGGACTATGTGAGACAACATGGCCTGCCAGAGTCCATTCACACTGACCAAGGCCGCCAGTTTGAATCAGATCTCATCAAGCATCTTTGCAACTTGCTCGGGATCAACAAAACACGCACATCACCGTACCATGCTCAGTCAGATGGTATGGTAGAGAGGCTAAACAGGACACTGAAAGATCAACTCGCCAACTACATCTCACAAAGTGGTGGAGAATGGGACCAGTATCTGCCACAGTTTGAGCTTGCCTACAACTCCAGTGTTCATTCCAGTACTGGCTTTTCCCCTTTCTTCCTCGTACATGGGAGAGAGCCAAATTTCCCCCTGGATGTCATGTTGAACTGTAGTCCTGTGGTGACCACCTCCTCACCAGGGACGCCAGCAGCTTATGCCCAAAACCTCACTACACAGTTGGCACATGCTTTCAAAGATGCAGCTAACACCTCGGCTGCAACCAAACAGCACCAAAAGACTCAGTATGACAAGAACATGGTGTTTCACCCTCATCAACCAGGAGACCTTGTCCTGCTGGATGACCCAGCACAAAGGATGAATAACCTTGCTCCCAGATGGAAGGGCCCCTTTGTGGTCCAGCACAGGTGGAACAGAGATGGACATCCTGGTGTCACGTATGAGATCACAGATCCAAGGAATGCACGTGCACGGACATGGACTGTTCACCACAATAGACTGAAACCATACAAAGGGACTTTGCCGGTTATCCCTGTCAGCCGGCCACCCTCACCACCAGCTGATGTGGGCCCATCAGTATCATCAGCCCCTTCTCTCACTGCTTTGTCTGGTGCCCTACCTTTTCGCCCTCCCACTCCTCCTCATGTTCCTGCCAGGGCACAGAAAGAGTCTACACCTGCTCCTGTCCCTTCTGCTTCCCCATCCAGTGCTACACCCTCCCCTCATTCCCCCAGTTCCCGCCCCTCTTCCCCCTCCTCACCCAATGGACTTCCTGCCCCTCCTGAGGTGCCCCTCCATGTTACGTCCCGGTGTGGACGCCAGGTTAGATGGCCGCTTAAGTACAGAGACTTTGTCACTTAATGGACTTTGGGTTGGACTTTAATGGTCCTTGATGTGTTGCTTCGTTGTTGTTGTGTTGTGATTGTTCTGTTGACCTGTGCCTGCCAATTGCTTATACATGCCTCTGGTTTACAATGTCCTTTTGTTGCAATTCAGGTGATTTTTCTTGGAGGTAATTTTCTTGTGTTGCTCATCAGGCACATACTCCGTACATTAATGTTTCCAGGTTGGTGCATATTCCTTTTCTTGTTTTTCTCATGATGCACTGTTGTTTGTCTAGTTACATGAAATGGGGACATTTCTATTTGTAGCAAGGGAAGACTGTAACCTCAGTTGCTGTACCCAATATATTTTTCTATTTTATTATTTAGGTACACATATTTGGTTTAGTATCATTTAAAGTATTTTAATTATTATTTAATTTGTAATTTTATATGTGCACCTTTAAGGTCTATTTAGGTCCCCTGTGCCTTTAAGAGAATATTGGTTCCTACCTGCCGTGTTTTTGGGGGAGAGATTTAGGTAACGGAGGAGGAGAGAAAAGTAACTCGAGAGAGCCTCGTGTTGTGTTGTACTGTCATGCCGGTTTGGTGTAAATTAAAGAAGTGGAAAGAAACGTGCAAAGACTCTTTGTAACCCGCTCATCACCCACAGCCCTGGAGTACGCTACCGAGACAACAAATAAGGGTTACACAGACAATGCATAGAACATGGAAAGTCCATGACCAAATGCTGATATTTGATGAGGTCAGTCAGAATGTGTTGCACACTCACGTTCATGTCAAAACCTGGCACCTATGATAATGTTAGCCCTAATGTTGTATCTCCAGTTCCAATCTGTTTTATTTACTTATTAGGGGCCAGGCAGCCTAAGCTGCCAGGACCCTATTGTTCTGCTGTATGTTCTTCTTCTTCTTCTTCTTCTTCTTCTTCTTCTTCTGAGGATATCCTACTTCCCATGTGCGAAAAATGACCAAACTTTGCTTAAAGGTCCAGTCTATTAAACCTATCTTCTCCCACAATTTTTGCTCAATTGACACCAAGCTTGCTACAGAGCATCGTCAGACTGTCCTACACAAACCATCCACACAGATTTTTGATTTATAAAAAATTGAGCCAACAGTGCATCAAAATGTTTAACGGTAAATGGTACTGTAAACATATACTTGCAAATTCTTGCTAAATACATTTTCAATGTTCATTAAAAAAAATGACAAAATTTTGGAGTCATGGTAGATGATGTTTGGAAAAACTGAATTTTTTAAAGCATTTTGAATTTCACTCTCATGCCGACAATTGGAAAAGCAAAAACATCAGTTTTTCACTTATGGATAAATCATTGTTAAAAACAAATTACCAACATCTTCATGCTGTCTAGTTGCAATTTGTGTATTTTCGAACTTTTGTCTTCATAACTGAATTTTTGACAGCTGTTTGAAATCTGACTTTACACACTAACAACTGCTGTCTTGCACACAAGTGACTGGCTTAGTCAATTTGTGAAGCTACATGTGATGTTTCCATTTGTCAGTTAGCTCAGTGAGATAGAGGATGGTTCTTGGTGTTGAAGATTATGAGTTCAAGCTTCAGCTCATGCAACATTTCCATATGAGAAAACCAGCCAAACTTTTCATAAAGGTCCAGTCCCATGCCAGATGTCCTCAACTGGAAACACAAGATTTGTCTCTCCACAAAACTGCCTGGATCATAATTATATTAACCTTAGCAGTCTCTAATCCACATAGCATGATGCCTGAAAATAGGACTTTCACATTAGAAAATGTCCATTTTGCCTTGGCTGGGGCTTGAACTCACAACTTCTGAGACTGAGGTCCATCTTCTATCTCACTGAGCTAATTGGCAAGCGACAGTTCATGTGTGGCTTCACAAATTGAATAAGCCAAGCATCAGGGTGCCAGACAGTAACCACCATCAGTAATCACCATCAGTTGTAGCGCCACCATCAGGACTATTGTCTTGTGTTTCCAGTTGAGGACATCTGGCATGGGACTAGACCTTTATGAAAAGTTTGGGTAGATTTCTCATATGGAAATGTTGCATGAGCTGAGGCTTGAGCTCACAATCTTCAACACCAAGAACCAGCCTCTATCTCACTGAGCTAACTGGCAAACAGAAATGTCACATGTAGCTTCACAAACTGAGTAAGCCAGTCACTTGTGTGCAAGACAGCAGTTGTTAGGGTGTAAAGGCAGATTTCAAACGGCTGTCAAAAATCATCTTCCTACACTCTGCTTGTTGCTCAGAATTGCCTAATTTTGCCTAAAATTGCCTGGCCCCGAACCATTGCTGCGCAGCAGCTATAATTTTATCTTATATTTTGAATGAGGATTCCTGGTTCGATCCTGGGTGTGGGAGCCCTTCTGTGCAGAGTTTGCATGTTCTCCCCATGTGAGCGTGGGTTTTCTCCGGGTATTCCAGCTTCCTCACACAGTCCAAAGATATGCAGATTGGGGATAGGTTAATTGGTGACTCTAAATTGTCCGTAGGTGTGAATGGTTGTCTGTCTCTACATGTCTGGCGACCTGTCCAAGGTGAATCCTGCCTCTCACCCACTGTCAGCTGGGATAGGCTCCAGCCCCCTGCTACCCTCAAGAGGATAAGCGGTTAGTAGATGGATGGATCTCATATTTTATCATTATAGGCCACCATACATATTTTAACAATACCTTTGTCCACTTTCCAACATTTTTAACGTGGAAATCTTTTAGGTATTTTTAAAAACAATGTAGGAAACCTGCACAGGTCCTGACAATAATACCAACCTTATTCAGCTTCTCTTGGGACTTGAGCCTCAGCTCTTCTGTCTGCTGCTGAGCTGTCTCCATATTAGCAGTGATCTGCTGCTTCAGGTCAGTCAGTAGGTTGATGCACCTCTCATACTCCAGCAGCTGCTCTGACATCTCCCTCTCCAGCTGGGTGTCATCCCAGACCTTCCTGCGGAAGAATTCTGCCAGTTTCGTCTGCAGCTGGCTGTGGTGTTGGCTGACAATATTTCTGTCCTCGCACAGCTTCTGGTGGAGCTGCATGTATTCTTCATAGCTGATGTCTTCTTTATGTGCAGGAGCAGCAGCGGATCCCTTTTCCTCAGTTTCATCTTCCTCCTGTGTTGGAGTGGTGCTCTGTCTCTCTGGGGTCTCAAAATGTAATCTGGGAGGTCCATCACCATCAGTGCTGTTGATTTCAAAAACAACACTCTCCTCGTGGGACATTAGTTGTTCATTCACTTCCTTCATCTTCACATCCAAGCCTTCACTTGAGGTGATGTGGTCAACACCGTGGAACTCATTTCCACTGTTGTCTTCTGGCTCAGAGGTGGCTGCTTCTTCAGTGGCTTTCATACTTTCAGAGTTTTCTTCATCATGATCTGATGCAACCATTTCATCTGGGACACCTTCCTTTTCATTTCCATAAACAGCTGGAGAAGTGTCCTCCTCGTTGGTGGAATCTGCTGACACCCGCCCATTAATCTTCACCTCATTTTCTGGCTCTCCATCCATTTTTGAAAGACTTATAAAACCCTAAAGTATATTTCAGTGGTTCTATATCCTATATACGGTTAGACTTGTAAAGTCAATAAAACGGTTCGTTTGGTTTCTGTTGTCCTGGAAACTGGCATCAGTAGCCAATCAGAGGCGCCCTGGCTTTGCTCATTAATATTAACAAGCAGGGTGTGTAGACTACGCCGAGAAGCTCGTACTGCGCATGCGTGCAGTTCTGCCTCCAACAACAAGAAGCAGGAGCCAGACAACATGGCCGACCTGGGAAAGAAGTACTGTGTGAACTGCCTTGCAGACGTTACAAATCTGCGGCTTCGCTGCACCGACTGCCCCGATATTGAACTGTGTCCGGAGTGTTTCTCGGCGGGCGCAGAAATCGGTAATCACCGGAGATGGCACGGCTACCAGCAGGTCGACGGTGGTCGCTTCTCGCTCTGGGGTTCCGAGGCAGAGGGAGGATGGACCAGCAGGGAAGAGCAGTCGCTACTCGATGCCATCGAACAATATGGATTTGGAAACTGGGTACATCACCTTTTATGTTACTAAACTGCATTCCCCGTTACAGTACACAATATATGTTCACCGCAGTTGTGTTTAAAGAAGCCTAAGTTACTGAGAAAATGTCATGAGTTGAAGCTGACTAGTAGCTATACTAATACGGCAACTTAAATTACTTTATTGACAATCAATTTCCTTTGGTACTGTTGTAAAAGTTGAACGACTGTGCATTAAGTACTCGTGGGACGTCAACTCAGTGACTCAGTTCCACCATTCTTTTTAAACAGAGTTTAACTGTATATCGAAGGCACAACATGATGTCAATGATTTGTCTCATGAAGACTAGGAGCCTAGAGTATTAGATATGTGAGTGTCTTTACGGTTTTAGATAGATAGTTATTAAATAAATGGTAAATTGCTGTTACATAAGTCACAACATTCAACATACACTGAAGGAGGAACATGACAAATAAAATTAAGTAAATTTAAATGGTAGCAACGAACTAAAACCTATAACTCAACGAAACGAAAAAGTCAGTTGTACTGCAAGTAGGTTTTCAAGCGGTAACCTTATGTGCTGGAGGGTAATCTTTCTTGACCTATACCATATACCAGAATAAATCATTAAATTTAATTTATGACATACATGACATTCCTTAGTCTTGATATAAAATGCTTATTAGTATAAGTCACACTATAGTCATCTTTATCCTTCATAGTTTAAGTCTAGTTTTATTCAATGAAAATTCAAAACATTTTCGTCAACTTTTAGTCATTGTGTTTTCTTTAGGGGTGATTTATGAGCATACACTTGTTGATAATCATTTGAAAAGCTTAACATCTCTCTATTTATGCTTTAAAAAAAACTTAGTACAAATAACTAATCAGAGACAACTAGGATTTATACAGAGAATCATCGTAAACTCATCTTTATCTATCTAACTGTTAAGAAACAGAAAAATAATATAACTAAAGCCTGAATTATTTTTTAATCTGCAACATGTTAATCTGGAGGTTTAAATTTGTGTCCTCTCACAGAACTGGTGATTAAACTAAACAAAACTAAACTAAGTTTTCACCTCTGTCAGAGAAAACTGATCAGAGTTCAGACTGTTAGCTTACAGTACAGCTGTGCTTACAGATAACTGAGATTCCTGCATGCCTGTCAAACAGCATCAAACCATAAACCTTTCATTGACAGTCTGGACTGAGTGGAGTTCTGCAGGGATCAGCTGTGAAATCCGGCAGTCAGTGACTGCTTGCTCTGCTACTGTTCAAAGGCTAAACTCCACAAATCCATTCAGCAGTTCCACCATCCACAGTCAGACACACGGCTGATTATTTACCACTGATATACAGCTCACAGCTCGCGCCGATGCTTGATGCTGCTCTGGTGTGAGTATTTTTGCTGGCTAGAGAAACATCCTGGTGCAGACTATTTACTGGAGTTTACGAGCCTGTCACTGATGTGACATGAGAAGATAATTACAACTATGGCTGTTTTCAGCTTTCAGTGTCTGATAGGCCACCAATAACATTGATCTCAACAAAAATGAAACTGATTTCATCTTAATTTATTTCCTAATTAGCTCAATAATTGGTTTAGTCTGTATACTGTCATACATTGTACAGTAGTGCGGTACTTTTCAGGTGTGTAATAAAAAAAATCAATGAAAATGTTATGGAAAGAATTATGTAGGCTAACATGGCACTAAATAAAAGTGAATTTCTGTAAAAGTAGGGTTCTCTTTAAACCCAAGTAAATCATTCATCATTCATCATTATGTTGAATTTATTCAAAGGAAACTTTGGTAGTTTTCAACGTGGACCCTATTTTGCCATGTGTCTGTGTCTCCGTGATTAATGGAGACAACAGTTTCTGAAGTGAAAGCAAAAAATTGAAAATGGCCATGCTCTCTGTTGTTGTCTTCATTGTCTATAGGCTATGTATAGAGTTTGGCAAACAAACATTGGCCTATTATATGCCGTTCGTTATCAGTGGAATCTTCTGCAGAAGGACATAAAGTTGCATTCATTGGTTCCTCTTGGCTGTTTCAAAGAACTTGTTGGATTTTTGTACACAGTCATCTCTATGCTATTGTCAGGGTTTATTTAAGATGGTCTTTGTAATCATGTGTAGTTGGCCTTTTTTTTTTTTTTTTTAGCATTTTTGGTTCACTTTTAGCATTTAGTGACATAGTTTTTGGCTTTTCTTTGTTGTAATCTGTGTTTTATATTGCTTATTTTAGAGCTGTATATTTTTTTTAATTTTGTGTATTTGTTCTATGTTGTCTGTCTGTATTTAGTATTGCTGCCTGTCTTGGCCTGGACACTCTTTTTTATCTCTTAATTTTATTCTCAAGAGTTTTTTTTTTTTTTTTTTTTTTTTTTTTTTTTTAAGTTGATCTAGTTTGGAGAGAGAGAGAGCACAGCAGCCAGCAGCAGCAAAACAGTCTGCAATGTTATCCCAATGGGTGGTTGTGCACTGTCAGATTATGTTCACTCAAAGTGCATTTTTTGCCACTGACAGGCTCAGATTGTCATTAAAGGTGTCTGACAACATTATAGAAAGGGCCCTATAGAGAAATGGAGTGTTTTTCCATACCTTTCGCGGATCCAATCTCGTTGGGTCCAAGTCTTGTCCAAGCAAGGAGATGTCTCATTCTGAAATCTCACAGACTTTTCCACATTGTGGAAATCAGCTAAATATTCAGCCATGATATTGAAAACTTTATAGACAACACTAAACTACACTTTCTGTACTCCACCAGCCACCTGTAACTTGGGTTTAAAGGGAGCTCTTCTTTTTAAGGAAATTCACATTTGTCCTTTTATTAGTGCCATGGTAGCCTGCATTATTCTTCCATTGCATTTTCAATGATTTTTTAAATTATATGTCTGTAATGTACAACATTGCCCTAAAAATGCAGGGCAGACAGAATAACAATAGACACAGCAAAATGATTAAAACTGTCTTACAGACATTAATGATCACAAAATATACCTCAATAAACTAAAAACAAATTATACCTTGCTAAAGGGTTACAATTAAAAATTTGAATAATCACATATTGAAGTGTCCTTTAATCCCAGATTCTCAAAATAACAGAGAATGAAATTAATGAACATATATGTTGTTCTCAGTAACATATTAGGCACAATCCTCATGCTAATGAGATTTTAAATAGAGACCTAGGAAGAGAATAAATCCAAGAAAGCAGATGAGACCGCTAAAACCAATGACGTGTTTGATATAGATGAGTTGGTAAATGAAGTGCTGATTTTGTTGACCATGATCTACTAAAATATAAGCTTTACCAGAAAGGGGTTAATAGGAATTCTATCAAGCTATTCACTCTATTGGGGCTGCACAATATATCGAAAATTTACCATTATCGTGATATCAGCCTGCATGATAAAGGTATCCAAAAGACAAGAGGCAATAAATAGTACATGTGCCGTGCATTCACATGCTGCATGGCAATATATGCAAGGGAGCAGTGAACAATCAGTCTGTGTTGAAACAGTGGCGTCAGGTGACTTCACCAGTTTTTTAAAGTATTTCTCATGTAACAGAAACCACTAAGTAAAACTTTCGTTCTGGTGCTCTGCACAGATCTGACACCTGTCTACCAGCCTGTTCTCATCCCTGGCTCTCTGAAGCTCGGGCCCGGCAGGAAGGTCCCTGGGGACTGCCGGTAGATGGACAATAACCTTTAGGGCTGTAGTCAACCAAAGAAAATCTTGGTCGACTAAAGTCGCGCGTAATCTTCAACTAATTGATTAGTCGTGGGAAAAAAATGTGCATGTTATTTTTACTTCTGCAGTGATGTCTGTGTCATTCTGCAGTTACACAGCCAAAGCACTAGTCAGCGGTGGAGGACCGTGTTAAGTGCTGTAAAGTTTAGTTCAAATCAGACATTATTTATATAATTGATTCAAAACACACATTAAACATGGCTTAATAGAGACAATTTCAAACACAAGTACACAAGTCAGCTTCACTATAAATCGCAGAACTGACAGACAAACGCTTGTTTTTATCTGGACACATTTTCCCCACCAATACAACATGCTAACGTTATTAGCACAAGTCTATGGCATTTTACATTGTATAAATTAGCCTAGCATCTAGCGATCTTTTCCTCTTCTAATATAAAACCAGGGACAACAGCAACATGTAACGTTAACAAAGGTAACGGTGCATAATTTGGCTCCATTACAACTCACAACATTCACTGGCAAAACAGCTGTCTTATACTAAACACATTTTCCAAGCAAATACAACATGCTAACATTATTAACGACAGCCCATGGCATTTTACATTGTATAAATTAGCCTAGCGACGAGCGGAGATTTCCACTGCTCATATGAAACCGGGATAAATCCCGAAGTATAAATCCCTGAAGGATAAATCATCCACATGACTTAGAATGCTGTTTTAGTGGAGGCTTTACTGTCTTCACTATTTATTGTTTCTGATCTGTAAAACACAAGTAAATACAAGCTTTGTTTCCATTGGGAGAAATGGTGTCAGTTTACAGAGACAGACAGGAGGTCTGCGTCACCATGACGCTGAGCGTGAGGGTGAGCGAGTTCAACTTTCTGTCAACAACAGGGGTGTTTTGAAAACACCCCCGTTTTCACATGTAACTTAGCCTGTCCTCCCGCCGCAGGGAATAATGGATTAATCCTGGAAAGCTGTTGATAAAGCACTTTTCTCCTTATGAAAGTAACATGGCGATTATTCGACCAATGAGAATTTGGTCGGACGAGAGCATAGCGACCAAATAATCGCTTAGTCGACCAGGAGACTACAGCCCTAATAACCTTGTATTTTAAGGGTCATAAAATACACCCCAATTCACGAATATGTAGGACATTCCTGTTCTCTTAAGTCACATTGTCTGCTGTGACAGCAGATGCTGTATTCATTCATATCAGTGACAATGGTGTTTTAGCATCACAGGGATGCATTGTGTTGGTTTTCCCCTGATAATGCTACTTAATGATTATGTGATTGTGTGACTGACAGATAATGTTTTGACATATGTCAGTGATGGCCCGATGATGCTTTGATAACGCCTTGTTAGAAAACAAACATTTTCTCCAGTGGCCGCCATTTTCTTCTTGTTGATATCATATAAGTCGCACAAAAGCAGTTTTGTTGTTGTTTCCTGTTTTGTTTATATACACAGTAAGAGAAAATAAAACATAAAAACTCTCCTCAGAATGAAAGAGAATCAGCAAATTTCTCAAACTGCATGTATTAAAATTTTTATGGATTATCCATAGAAATTCTGACTCTTTGGGATTATCACAAATCACGATTGTATATCACATCTGACTGACCTTATTCTGGGTAGATGATTTTGGTGTTCTGTAAACTCAGCTCAAAACATGTCACACTTGTATCATGTTTTGTACACAGACTACACAGATACATACACAATTTGTGTTTTTTAAATCAAGTTTTCAGATTTGGGATTTTGCATACTTTCAGATCCATTTTGTTTTTAGTATTAATGAACACAACTATAATGCTTTTTATTCAGTATGTATATGTAGGGTGTTCATTGTCTGCAGTCTGTGTTAGCAGTGCCAACGTAAAACAGAAAGACATTAAAACTGTATGCTAATGTATTTGTTTATTTATCGCGAGTTATATCATCATAGCAATATTCAATAGCAGCATTGCATATCATGTTTTACTGATGTCGTGCAGCTTTATTCTTTATACTGGGCACTTATTGCTGTGTAAAACGTGAATGAATGTCTCACAAAATGGTTGTCCACGCCCTCTGGTGTTGAATAAGGGGTTGTCCTATCATCAACATTATTAACTGTTAATGAGAGTAGCTGGGAAAGGGGTCTTATGTGGCCATATACTTGAAAATATTCTTGATGCTGATTATAGTAATATGCTGTCAGAAAAGTTTGAAGATTTACAGACAGTGTTGTGTGTTGCAGAATGTTGTTGTTGTTGTTGTTGTTGTTGTTGTTGTTGTTATCAGTCAACAACAGCAAAAACACAAGTTATGCATATTCGAAAACCAGGTAGAGAAAAGGAATAGTTTTTAGTTTACAGATAAATATAAGTATCTTGTTGTTTTCTAGATGAAAGTATGTCCTTTTTACATGGTTCATCGGTTTTAGAGTGAAGTATGGGTTATTTCACATATTTTAAACTGTATCAAACATGTCCTGTTTTAGATAATGTGTCAGGGGTTCATTGAAAGCACTAGATGTTGCAATCCATCTTGTAGCACCACTTCTAATTCATGGGAAGTTCTTGAAAGATGGCTGCTATGAGGCTTTACCACCGGGACACATCGTCAGTTGTGTACCTCAGCATTGACGGGTGTTTCGGCCATTTAACACAAGAAACCCTCCACTGAGGCAGGCCCACCACAGGTTGATCAAGCCTGGGTGTGTGTCCCGGGGTTAGCTGTTTGCCTTGCAGCCCAGATGGTGTTGTTTCTCTTCAACCACAGCCAATGACTCGTCCTCTCAGCGGTGTTGGCCAGCTCTGTAATGGCTTGTCTGTGAGCCTGTCCCCTGACTTCAACCTCCCTAAGGAGCTTTGCTGTTGTACTGTCTACAAAGCCCCTGCACCCCACCTCCACCGGGCGCACCTTTAGTTTCCAGCCTCTGTCCTCTGCCTCAGCTGCTAAGATGGAGTACCGCAGCTTCTTGCACTTATACGCTTCTTCCATGGCGTCCTCCCAGGGGACTGTCAGTTCAGTGATGTAAACCAGCTGGGAGGTATTAGACCAAAGGACGAGGTCTGGTCGCAGGGTGGTCGTCGCAATCCCCGGTGGGAAAATGAGCCTCTGATCCAAGTCGACTCTAAACTGCCAGTCCCTGGCTGCATTCAGTGGGCCCAGATCAGGGGTTGAGGGGTGGGTCCTCAGCTTGTCTCCCTCCCTAACAAACGATAGTGGGTGTCAGCACGCATCCTGGTTGTTGAAGGGATATGGGTTTACAAAAGGTTTCAGAACAATGAACATGTCCGTATTTAATCTGAAAATTGAATTCTTTTTTGGGACTTTATAAATATGTGCCTATTTTGGCAGTTATTGTAGACATGGGCTGGGACTACTTTGAAGTAAAATGGAAGTCTAGTATGGTGGGCCTTTGGAACAGGCTGCTGGATTCACCAACCAACAGCACATTGGTTGGTGAATCCAGCAGGCTGTAAAATTTTTCACTGGGAGCTGTCTGCTGGAGGCGAATGAGTATCTGAAGTATTTGATTTTCTAGAAGAGAGTGGACATAAAGAAAATAGTTTCCAAAAAGTAAATGGGAAGGAGGAGGAGTTTAAATACCGACTCTCAGCTAAATGCACACAATCATGGGCAGAAGAAATTTGGCAAAAGCATAAACTAAAAGCTTGTTTATTTAAGACAGATTTAAAAAGGTACATCGATTACAGCCCTACTAAGCCTAAAGACAGGGAGCATTCTGTACACAATTCAGATGTGGCTACTACATATTGAAACTAGAAGATACAGAGATGTGATTGAAGATCATGGAGTAAATTAATATTGTGAGCTAAATCAGGTGGAAAACAAAATTCATTTCATTCTTTGCTCTCCTTTATATCATAATTTATGACGGATCAGACAGATTAAAAAGTTCATGTTCATGATTGAGATTGGATAGGGATTTAGAATGGAGCCTTGATTGAAGACGTTTTTGATTATATTTTTGCATTTTCTAAATATCTTTCTATATCATCGAATAGGAATGAATGATAATATTGGCATGTCATCAGTATTGGTTGATATTGGCTTTAAAATTAAATATCTGAATCGGCCAACATGCTGATTTTTTTTGATATGGCAAACCATTTATTTTTAATTGACAAAGTGAACATGTACAAAATATAATGTAAATGATACAGCACAGAAAACAAAATAACATATCTAAATGATATACAAGTATGTATGAAGAATATAAATGATAAAAATTAAAAACAGACAGATAAACAATCTTAGAACTCTTTCACAGTTGCCTCAAACTGCGTAATTACCACCAGAGCAACAAAGCAGGAAAGATAACTGGCATGCTTGTTAATGACGATAAAAGGACCATTAACCAAAGATTACATGTCTTCAGTGCTTATGATTCAGTTACTAACTTTCTGGTGCAAAAGGACTTACAATGTAGTATGAAATACTGTTTCTCTGTGTGAAGATAATATTGAAAATATTTTTCAGTAATCATCATACATTTAAACTGCATACATTTCAACAATTTACAGCACTGGAAATGTATTTAAAAACAACTGTGGAGGATGTAAAGGTGAGTCAAGTTTGAATAATAGAAGCTTAATTTACAGTGCAACATCATTTTGGTAACTGCAAGACTTATGATGAAATTAAAAATAGCTGATTGAGTGTGGTCGACAGATTGTAGGCTGGTAGCTCCAGCAGATGGAGAAGCCAGTTTTAACCACTACTGCCACCCTGTGGTTAAAATGTGTAACATCGCCTAATGATCACACCAGTTTGCAGAGATCAGATGTGGCGCAGCTTGATATGTTTTACATTAGAAATTGTGCTAATGATTACTGGTGAACATGGAAATAACTGTAACGAGTAGCATCTCAAAATAAATGTTTTAGCTAGGATTGTTCCGATAATTATGACATAAAAACAAAACAATAATCAAGACTAGCAAATAAATGGAAATTGTATGACGAGTAATACATTTGGACTTCATACATTTTGAAAAATATTGTAGGCATTATTTGACACAGAGCTAGAGGCAAACCATTTTTATTTTTAGAAGTGCTGCAAAGGGGGAAAATTATGACGCTGATACACACAGTTAGCAAGCCCAAGTCTCTCACAGAGGTAGTGCTCTGGTTGGTTCACGGTCAAATGTACAATACGATGATTAAGGTTTTGTTTATTTATTTTATATACCGATATATTCTGAGCACAGCGTTTCCAGACACGGTGATTATACTTTCATGCAGATCAGTAATTAATCCTTTGAATTTTAGTCATTTCCTCTAGCAATACAAAAGAGCAACACAGCAGCCAAGTCTTGTGGATCCATTGTTTTGGTCTCGCTGTCCTCTCCGCTGATTGGTTTCAGAAACATTGAACTTATTGGTTGTGTTAAACAGAGGGCAGGGCTCATTATCATCTGGAAGAGTGCTGTAAATAACGGTTTTTCTTTGGACAGTTATTACGGCGTAAAAAGCGGCTCTATTGTGGCTCTCTACAACGGCCGCAAAAAACAGGCGTGTTTTACAGCACTTTGTCGCGTTAAAAGCAGCGTTTTAACTGTGCGTTCACACCAAACGCGAATGAAGCGAATTACTCGCGCGAGTAGCGGGGAAGCCGGCGGCTGTGCTAACTGGAGCTAAGCTAGTGCTAACGTTCATAGTACAACCATTCTAACTAATTAAAGACTCATATTTACAGAACTTTCCAAGTAGACCAGTCTCCTCAGCGTCTTTCACCCAAGCCTGCTCCTTTCTGTTGCGGTCTCTGTAGAGTAGACACGTAGTATCATATAGCTCTGGGTAGCCACTGACGACCATGGCTGAGATAACCACCATCGCTGCTTTGTACCTGCTCTGGAAGTCCCAAATGCGTCGGAGGGCCAAATGCTGTCGTTTTTGGGTTCACCCGATCCTGCAGAAGCACATCCAACTCGGCGAGTTTCACCACCTCCTCCAGGAACTCCGTCTGGATGATAGCCACTTTCAGCGGTACTTCGGGTTGACTGGGGCCCAGTTTGAGGACCTGTTGGCAAGGGCTGGCACCAGGATCTCCCGGCAGGACACCAACTACAGGCGCTCCATTTCAGCTGCGGAGTGCCTGTCCATCTGTCTCGGTGAGTAGCAGTTTATTGTTGTGTCAACAACTGGATGTCAACCATGACGTCGGGAGAATCTCAACGCTGATTTGGCTTTCGCAGCTCAGAGTCACGCGAATTCGCCTCAAAAGTTCAATATTTTCAACTCGAGCGATGAGGCGTTGGACGCGAATTTCGCGCCTTTCGTGTCGCGTCCATCACGTCTATCACGTCCACCGTGCCGCGCTAAACGCGTCCATCGCGCCGCCCGAATTCGCGTTTGGTGTGAACGCACAGTAAGGCTCCCAGCAGAAGCGCCGGAAAAAGCGGCGCATTAGACAAGTAAAACCAACGGGGTTGTTAACCGTTTGCAGAGCCGAGAGGCTGCATATAGGGTGCATGAAATGTTAAAGCATTTCCCACATAAGTTATTACATATATTTGAGTTATCTACAAATTTACTGTAGGCCTACTGTTTGTCATCTACTTGCTTTCAAATGTCCGCCACGGACATTTACACAATGTCACGGATAAATGGGTAAATGCATGAAAAAAAGTCATCACATATCATCTCTGATAATGGTTTATTCATTTAAAAACAATTGTACTCGTTTAGCACACTCTTTCATGTAGTTTTTATCTGCTGGAGGGTCGCGTAGGGGAGCGTAGTGCGACAAAAATAGAAGAGCCAAGTAAATAGAGAGTTGTCGCCCCGCTCCCGTTGCCGGTGCAGCCGCTCTAATTGATTAATGAGGGTGAGCTGCTACGGGACTCGCATTGCAGTTAACACTACTAACAGCGTGAGTTAATGTCTCTGCACATGTCGAGCTTCCAGCTATGTTAATACAGACACAGGCTAATATAACATGATGAGTTAGAGTTGTTCGGACCACTTTTGGACTTGTTTGCCCACACATTTGTACTGAGAGGTCTTTGGATCCGTTCTACTACTATGTCTGATTCTTCTTCTTCTTCTTCTGGCGGACCAGGTGCGTTAAGTGCGTCTTTAGATGCATACCGCCACCTATTGCACCGGAATTGTAACTACAAGCTACATTTACAGACAGAGAGTCCCATTATAATGTGTTCATGAGCGAGGTCGAACAGGTAGCGCCAAAAGCAGAAAAATCTATATGTGGCGGAGATAATTTATTCGTGGCGCACCGCCACAGATAAATGAATGTATGGGAAACACTGGGATTGAAGACCCGCATTCAGAGTTCAGTACCTTGTGAAACTGCTGTATATAGACTGTGTACTGTAGACTGTACATGTATCTGTACATACAGTCTGTGTACAAAACATGAGACAAATGTCACATGGTGAGCTGAGTTTAGAAAGCACAAAAGTCATCTACCCAGAATAGGGCCAACAGATGTGATATATGATTATGATTTGTGAAAAACCTAGAAACAGAATTTCGGTGGATAATCCATGGTTAGCCTGGTTAGCAAGAGATAACACAGCACAAATCGTGATCTTATCACTACTTGTCATATTGGGCTGCTTGGGCCTTGCAGAAATGGTTCATACCCGACACCCAGCTGTGAATCTTACTCTGACATCAAAACGGCTGGTCAACATGAATAACCGAAAGGTAACGTTGTGTGTGTGTGTGTGTGTGTGTGTGTGTGTGTGTGTGTGTGTGTGTGTGTGTAGGCAGGGCAGCACTTTGAGCGGGGCTAGAAAATACAAATTACACACACAGCTGATGCTAATTTGAAAGGAGAAGGTGGAAATTCTTTCTCAATGTGGGACAACCACATACCTACAGTCCAAACAGACACGCTCTATGTATATTCTACTCATTCTGTACATGTACTACACACACAAATCGGAAGAAACAAAAGGCCCGTTTCCACTGAAGAAGTTCCTGGTACTATTTGGGGGACAGGAACTACTACAAGAACGTCCTCTCGCTTGGCCCTCTCAACTGCCGTGTCTCCACTGAGAGAGTGGAGTAGGAGGAAGGTTCCTGTGAAGTTACTGAGCTCTGGATGTGATGTAATCATTCCGTGACCATTTTGACTGGGGCGACGCAGTGGCGTAGGGACACCGTTAGCCGTTAGCTGATAGCGGTGTCTGTAATAACTCACTAAACTCACAAAGTGGCCCATGAAAAAAAAAATTTTTTCCAGCGGATGTCTTAGTTACAACATGATTGAGGTTTCCGACAACGGGAGGGTTTTAACAGATGACGTCCTGATGTTAGGTTTGCTGCTGCTGTTAGCTGTCCCTGTCAGCTGTTGCTTTCTAGACATTGTGATTTCCTAAAACTGAATAAATACCACACATAACACAAAACTGCTTTGCTAGTTCAATCATGTTGTAACTAAGATATCCGCTGGAAAAATATGTTTTTCACGGCCCGGTTATTGAGTTTGTTTACATGGCGGTGGAAGCTATGAACGAGCTAACCCTCGTCTGCTGAGTTTTAAAAACGCCAGCTATTTTGTTGCTTTCTGTTGAAGTCACATTCTGCCTTGAGTATATCCAATCAGCACCAAGTAATCCCCAAGCCCCAGCCAGGAGTTTCTCGGGGCCGTTCTGAGTACCTACTCCGAGGCAGGGACTTGTTTAGCCCCTGTAAAAGTTCCGGAACTCTGTCCTTCAGGGGTGGTTCCTGCGGTGGAGACACGCACCAATGGCCCTGGCCCTGTGAATTTACCCCGAAGTTCCTGCGGTGGAAACGAGCCTAAAGATCCTATGTTTCCGTATTTTACCTATAACAATGGATACAACCTTTCATTCAATTTAAAATTTAAAAAAATTCCCCCAAGCTGTTCTTAAGATTTTGTGTTCAAAAGAATGGGATGGACAGACAGACAGACAATGTGAAAACACAATGCCTCAGGCTATGGCTATAGTCAGTGTGGAGGCATAAAAATACAGTCCCTCATCCTGTAAATGTAGTGTATAACAATTCGTTTCAGTTTTTCATCAAAGTTAGGCTGTTATGATGTTATGATGTTAAAACAACACATTCTCACTCCGACCTCGTCACATATCGACATTTGGTCATGGATTTTCCACATCTACATATGATGTGCAAGGTACCCTGAGTGCGTTGGTTGTTGACGTCACGGGATACTGTGTCAACTTCAGCCTGTTACATGCATTGTCTATTTTCAAAATACACTTCTGTTTTCACAGCAAATGTACGGTTTGCATACAGTCTCTTTCAAAATAAACACATGACGTCAGTACAACACCACCAGTTGACATTTTTTTCCTTCAACCATCCTTGAACTGATAGTATGATGTTGGACACTGACTTATTGATTGACAGAGGAGGAGTTTACTCAGAGCCACAAGGTGTAATCTGTTGACCACTTATGAGACTTAGGTGTGGGTCATTGTGGACTTTCAATCAATTCAATCAATTTTATTTATAAAGCCCAATACCACAAATCACAATTTGCCTCACAGGGCTTTACAGCATACGAGATCCCGCTGTCCTTAGGACCCTTGCAGCAGATAAGGAAAAACTCCCTCAAAAAAACCCTTGAACAGGGGGAAAAATGGTAGAAACCTCAGGAAGAGCAACTGAGGAGGGATCCCTCTTCCAGGATGGACAGACGTGCAATAGATGTCGTACAGAACAGATCAACATAATAAATTAACAGTAATCCGTATGACACAATGAGACAAAGAGAGAGAGAGAGAGAGAGAGAGAGAGAGAGAGAGAGAGAGAGAGAGATGTAGGACAGACGGTAATGACAGTAGCTTACAACATTAATGAAAGTAATAATATTATAATTAATGATGATATATTATAATAATCATATGTGTATAATAACAGTAGAAGTATGACTAATGATAAATGTGGATAACTAAGAATAAAGGTTGTTTGCAGGGGCGGCTGGCCAATAGAGGGCAATAAGGCGCCACCCCTCCTCGAGCCACAAAAGAAAAGACAGATGATAATAAATGTATGATTATCATCATCATTATTGTCATATATACACACAATTTATTAGTTATTCTGATAATTTTCACTTGAAACAGCTCATCCTGCCTCTGAATATCCAATCAGATGCAGTGAGAAGTCACGTTCCGGCCCTTTGGGGAGATATCAGCCTGGCTAGAAATCTCCCTGACTCACTCACATAGACTTCCATGTAAAATGCTTTTTTTTCCCTAAATGCAGGTACTCCAATGCAGTCTCTATGGGTTCCGGGAGGGCTTGCCCCAACGTGTTTTCGTCATACGTAAACCACCAAGTACCATTCATGTGCTCCTCGGATGGTCCAATTTCCCATGTCGGAAAGTCGTTCTTACTTCATTGTGTGTTCATGAGCGTTTAGGTGGTAATGTGGAGACAACATGAACATTACAAAGAAGATGTGTTGTATTTTATCACTCAAAATGTTTAAAAAAAACACGTCGTCAACCGTTTACACTGAAATATCGCTTTACAGTCAGAAACTCATTTTTTTTCGATTATTCCGACATCACATGAGGCAGCGCCACTGCGCAGCGGTCACATTCAATATCAACATGGCTAACGTTTCCAGCTGATCCAAGAGGCTTTTTAACCATATAGGTTTGACCACCTTAACCATGTAGGTTAAAAAGGAACGGCACAGTGCGCCCAAATCCACACCTCTCTATGGATTTTCTCCGCAACGGTTAGCGAGAAGCCACTCGTATCACATGAAACAGCGGAACTGCAGCTTTGTTGTACACTTGTCGGTAGTCCAATGTTTTCACTGCGAAAACCCCCCCCCGATAAATTTACATTAAAATTGCGTATAACAGAGCACACATTACACACACATTACTCTTGGATGGATTACTCGCAAACACAGGTTCGCACAGAAATGCGACACATATCACATGAAAGTGCAGGACTAGAGCTTTCCTATGATACCTCACACATCATTGTGCTGTCATCCCATCATGCTATACATACAGATCACTCTCTACAAAAATGAAAACCTGACGAATTTCTTTACAATCCATTATACAGATCTTGTTATCAGTCACTTCATATAGTGAGGAATATCGTATCTTACCGCGTCATAGGCTTGAATGTGTTTCTCCCTGTCTATCCACATTTGTAGTCCGGCTTTCAAGATGCAAATATCTCCATGTTGTCCAGTTGACACTCCTCAAACTTTGTATGACAAGACCAGCCACTTCACTTTTGCACGCCGAGACAACTGTAGCCTAATTATGCATGCTGACAGGGCAGTAGTCACCATATACATTGAGGGGAACATGTCCCCCCCCCCCCCAATGCCCAAAATGGCCCCCCAATATATAACTGAAACTGAAAAACAACAACAAAAAAATGTTCATGTCAGGTCAAAGAGCAGTGATACTATGTGATGTGCATTGTATTAAGTTGTAGTGCATGCCTGCATTTATTTCTTCGATCAGAACACAAAATTAATTTCCACTTAGCTATAATAAAATGTTTTCTGATTAAGACTGACAATGACTCAGTGAGTACCTTACTCAGTTTTATTTTATTAATGGTAAAACAGGTCTCTGTTTACATTCAAAGGTATTTGTATGGGCAAACTGATGACAGTTAGTCTGTTGATGACCACAGTGGATTGTAGGGATGCACTGAATATTTGGTAACTGAATATATTCGGCCGAGTATTGCAAAAAAACACACATTCGGTATTAGGTGGAATAAGTTAAAGTGTTTTGATAACGCAATCAAACAGCGTGCCCTGACCGGCGGAGTAAAATGTCAGCAGTGTGGCAATCCCTCCATCACGGCATTCGCATTTACAACTAAAAATAATTTTGAGCGAGCAAAATAGGCTTAAATCATTCAGCACGCTGTGTGAGTACAGATTTCAACCACCAGCAGAAACGATAGGCGAATCCCACCGGTTGTGGGTTAAACTAGGGACACAGACACAGGCAGTAATGTATTCCTGTCAAATACGGTGGCCATCGGCTTACCGGCGGCGAGAAGTCGGCTCCAATAATATCCTCTTCTTGGCGTCATGACTGCCGAGTAGTACCTGAACAGCCGAGCCAGCCTAACACAGGTATGTGGCGTGTCAGAGGACAAACGAACCGTTCACATTTCTCTCTTGTAGCAGGTAATGGCCCACAAACCTCACCGCACTGTAGGGACTGTTCTTTCCTTATGAAGGGACTTGTCAGGGGAGGAGGGTGGCTGGTTGATTTTTATTTCATTTATTCATTTATTTTATTTTGATCCCCCCAATGTTAATCACTTATTGATGCTGTTTTTGAAGTACGAATAAGTTAATAAATAGTTTATTCCATTGAAATATCATTGATGTATTATAGAAAAGTGATTTTTCTTTTATAAATAACAAAAGGCAAAAGAGGGGATTCATCTGCAAAAACTAGGGATGTTCGATATTGGCTTTTTTACCGATATCCGATATACTGATATTGTCCAACTCTTAATTTCCGATACCGATATCAACTGATACCGATATATGCGGGGTCCCCCCTCTCAGAAAAAATAAATAAAAGAAAACTAAATCATTTTAGGTAACTAACTTTACACATATTACAAACAAACAAAGATATCTCAAAAACTATACACCACATCTCTCATATTTTGACATTTTGAGTAAGAGGAGAAGTAGCTGAAGAGTTTGATATATAATATGTGCATGCTGTGTAAAAGTTGTTTCATTAAAAAAGTAAAAACCGATACCGATAATTTCCAATATTACATTTTAATGCCAATATCGGCCGATAATATCGGTAGGCCGATAATATCGGACATCTCTAGCAAAAACTAATGAAAAACTAAACAACCATATTCGGTATTCGGTGCTCGGTATTCGGCCAGCGTTTAATATTATTTGGCTTCGGCTTCTGCCCCAAATTTTCATGTTGGTGCGTCCCTAGTGGATTGTTCAGTCATTGCAGAGCCAAATTAATTCAAATTTACCCATTGAACAGGTCACCTCAGCCATCATCACAATTGCCCACCCTGAGAAATTTGGCAGGAGCCGCCACTGGTTGTTGGTTTACCACATTATACCAAAAAGAAACAGACAGAAATACACTTCTACTAGCTACCAGCGTACCTCCTCCTTCTTTCAAGAAGTCACTAGCTATAAGACAATTTTATAGATCCAGAAGAGGGTTATTCCTCTCAAGATTTTATTGAAAATAAAATCTGGAGAGACGAAATCAAGGTTTATTCGAAGAGGATACTCTCCTGACTGTGTTGAAAAGGCTTTTACATTAGCTCTAAACGGGCAGACTCCTTGGAGGTCCGCGGCCTGAACACACTCGGGTGGAATGGAGTCCGCGGAAGTCCGCGCGGACTCAAAGCGGACGTCCACAAGCCCTGTGCGCGCAAAGCCTAGATTTTACGACTGCCACCGGTGTCACTCATAACACTGCTCGGCATGTATTTTTCACATCACCATGACAGAAACGTGCAAGAATTGGGGGTAATGTAGTGTTTCACGGACATTTTTACAGGAAACTACAACGCGGAAGTGCATTCAACTATGGAAGCCCAAATGACTGCGGACATTCCTCGCAGAGTCCGCTACGCTTATAGTGCTGTGAGCACCTTAAATTTAAACCCTCGGCGCATACTGCAGCACAATCAAACAGATGCACAACTCAAAGCATCAGAAGTGATTTTTTTTTTTTTTTTTCACAATCGAATCCCGTGCCATCGAACAAAGCTTCCAAGCTTCAAATTTTTTGGGTCAGCCCTAGCATCTATGCATATTATTTATTTGATACGCTGTCCTTGTGGACTTGTGTAAGTAGGTAAAACGCAAAGCAAAGGATCAGTGAGCACAAGAGTTCAGTTAGAAGAAATGATCGAGATTATCCTGTTGCTGTTCATTTCAATGATTTCAATCATGATATTTATACTTCTACATTGTTGCAAGCTACAATACACACATTGTTGCATATTTTTGTCAGTCTAAATTTTATCAACATGACACTTAAGACACTTCTTCCAGAGGTCGTTCAGAGGTTCGGTGCCAAATTTGGCGCAAATTGGCCACTAGTGGACGCTGTAAACCCAGAAATATCACATTTTGTACAAGTTGATCGGATTTGTATGAAATTGAGTGAGCATGCTGTGGGGTCAGTCCTGAGGCCAGCCGCAGAGTTTGGTAATGATTGGTCAAAGTGGCCGTGACTTATTGCAACAAAGTGCATTTCGTATTACCGTGAATACTGCAGCTCAGATGTTGGCCTGTGTCCTGACGCTCACCCTGAGCCTGTCATCCTTTGGGGCTGACTATTGTGGGCTTGTGGAGGTTGAGTTGCGCGGGGAGGCTTGGACCCCATTCATAACTGCTTGCAGTTCTAGTTTCTATTTAAAATTGTCTATTTGTAAGATTTTTTCCTATTTAAGACATCTTTTCAACTTAATTTTTTTTCCTACTTGATGTTTTTCCTGTGTTGATTATGGTACTGTGTTTCATTTGTATTTCTGTATTTTCCATTTGAACCGATGGTGTGATGTTGGACACTGACTTATTGATTGACAGAGGAGCAGTTTACTCAGAGCCACAAGGTGTAACCTGTTGACCACTAATGAGACTCAGGTGTGGGTCATTGTGGACTTTGCCTCCAGTTTAAATGAACTGTGTTTTCTCTCTGTCAGCATCTACCTGATGAAGGTCCATGACCGAAACGTTGTAGCCTTTTTTTTGCAAGTGCAGACAGTGTGCGAGTGTTCTCTTTTTCGATTCATTGTTTGTCCCACCTACGCACCTGTCTAAGACTGTTTTGGTGTGCACAGGACGTTTTGACTTTCCTTCAACAGCAAAAGCGTCTGTGTGTGTGTATGTGTGTATGTGTGTGCGTGTGTGCATGCACATGCGGTCCCGTAGCAGTAGTCTCTTGATAAACAGAAGCCCCTTTTACACTGCCTGTTCGCAGATTGCAGAATGGGGGGGCAGAATTGTCATGCCTGAAAGTTGCCATGGGAGGTAGTAACAGCACCGAAAAGGAGTCTGTAAAAACAGGACAGCCAGCAAGACAGGACCATGGACAGGATCGGTGTGAAGTTTTGACAATGTATTGAACCCATCACGGGAGATTTAAAAAGTCAAAGAGGAAGAACTGCAGCCAAAAATGTCCACAAAATACGGCAAAGATTCAGAAGCTCCTTTCCCTTAGAGCAGAGGACAAGATCAGCGGCCATATAACAGGGACAGTAAATGATTGTTATTGTGATGTTTTGCCATTGTTATTGTATATAAAGTGCTACCAACGCACATGTTTTATGTCACACTAGAGGCTGATGCTGTTGTGTTAGATATCATGCCCGTCACACCCCTTTGATTCCATAATGCCTGCATGCTGTCTGAAATCACACATTGGAGTGGAATGATGCTGCCGTTGAGTAGTTCCATGTAAAAATGCAAAAGACACATGAAAAAGGAACTTTGTGGTGGCTCTATAGTGCCGTCTCTGAGAAAAAAGGGCAAGAGAGAGAGAGGCTGAGCAAATCAATACGCTGCTGCAGTCTGAGATTTTACTATTTTAAGTATTCAAATTGCAGTAAAGTTGGATTGAATTTGTGGGGATTGGCTGAATTTGCTGCAACTGTTGGCAATAACAACATCCTGGTAGGGGCTAAAGATCAAGCTGATTTTGAGTTGACAGTTAACTTAATCTGCATGTCTTTTGACTGTGGGAGGAAGCTAGAGAAAACCCACGTTAATATAGAGAAAACATACAAACTACTCACTGAAGGCCAGCAGTAACCCTGCCAACCTAACTTAATATCAGTTTGATCAATTTTCTCTTGATCAGCTAATTGATGATTTTCTTCTGGTTTGTAGTCAAGATAATAACAGTATACCTTTATATTTTTATACCTTTATATTTTTTCCTCTATGCTCATTATTAACAATTTCTGCTTTTGTTGTCTTTCAGGAGGACATGGCTGCTCACGTCGGAGCATCCCGAACTCCTCAGGAAGTTATGGAACACTATGTCACCATGTACATTCACGGAAACCTGGGTAAGGCCTGCATCCCCGACAGCATTCCCAACCGGGTGACGGACCACACTTGCCCGAGCGGGGGCCCTCTGTCGCCTAGCCTCACCACCCCGCTCCCTCCGCTGGAGATCAGCCTGGCTGAGCAGCAGCAGCTGGGCTACATGCCACTACGTGATGACTATGAGATTGAATATGATCAGGATGCAGAGAAGCTCATCAGTGGGCTGTCTGTGAACTATGACGATGAGGATGTGGAAATTGAAATGAAACGTGCACATGTGGACATGTATGTGCGCAAGCTCAGAGAACGCCAGCGACGTAAGAACATCGCCCGGGACTATAACTTGGTGCCTGCTTTCCTGGGCCGAGACAAAAAAGACAAGGAGAAGGAGAGACCTGGAGTGCTGGGAGTCATAAGCAGTGCTGGTGGTGTGGGTGGTGCAGGAGCTGGCGGCGGCACTATTGGTTTAGGTTCCACAGCAGGAGCAGGATCAGGTCCTGTTACCAGTACGCCCAAAAGAAAGATCACTAAAGAAGAGAAGGAGCAGCGGGTCAGACTGCGGGGGCTCTGTCAGTTCATGGCCCATCGGGAGTTTGAAGAATTCTTTGAGAACATGCATAAAGAGCGTGTGTTAAGGGCCAAGGTGCGTGAGCTGCAGCGCTATCGCCGCAATGGCATTACCCGGCCTGGAAGAGTCTGCTGAATATGAAGCGGCGCGCCACAAACGGGAGAAACGCAAGGAGAACAAAAGTGTGGTCACCTCAAAACGGGGTAGCGGAGCAGTGGGTGGGCTTGGCTCTGGGATGGGAGGGGGGGGTTGGAGCTGGTGGAGGAGGAGGCATTGCTGGAGGGTTGGGGGTCGGAGGTGGGATCAAAGAAGAAGGAAAAGATGGTGAGTTTGCTGCCATCGAGAATCTGACGGGCTTTGAGCTGCTGTCAGACAGGGAGAAGGTGCTGTGCAACTCTCTGAACCTCAGTCCAGCACGCTACCTGACTGTCAAAACCATCATCATCAAAGATCACCTGCAGAAAAGGCAAGGCATCCCGGCCAAGAGCCGGCTGCCAAGCTACCTGGACAAGGTCCTCAAAAAGCGCATTCTCACCTTCCTCACGGAAAGTGGCTGGATATCCCGAGACGCCTTGTAGTGATCTGTATATGGTCAGGAAGTAATGAGCTGATGATCTCTGATAGTTGTTTTGCTATAAGCTTCATAGGCAGACAAAACTACTGGCTTTTTTCAATAGTGACGTTGTAAATATGTACATTGCAAAGAAAGACAATGCATCACTGGATAAAAAGTCTATTTTTATACCAGGGCTAGAAACAAAAAGCCTATATTTTTACATTTGGCAAGGGACAGGAGTGAAAAACGACTCTGTGGGTTCATATTACTTTGTATCAATCTTGTTACATTATGAATGAGAACTGCAATGCTAACTAGTAGTACATAGTTGTAGAGATATTTTAGTGTTTTTGATTGATTGAAGATTTAAAATCCTGACATCAACAGGCCAAAGGCTGTTGCGTGCTGAAAAGAAGGGTAAATGAGAACATTATTGTTCCTGGAAATGTATGAGAGTTGTGACTTCTGGATGAGTGCTTGTCGCTGATGGGTGACAAAAATTATCACTGTTGTGAGATGTTTTTCATGATCTGCTAAACCCTACCGAAGCTGATCAACTTTGTTTGCTGTTTCATCAGTTAAAGCTGGGCTCAGTAACTTTCCAGCAAGAGCAAGCTGTTTGATTTTTCTAACATTTTAAAGAGGTAAAATTGATTTTTGAAGTGGGGCTGTATGGGGTGCTTGTCCAGTCATTGTATTACCTACAGTAGATGACAGTCGGCACACTCTCAGTTTGGAGAAACAGACAGGAGTATCACCATGGAAGCTAAAGCTCTGTTTCCACTGAGCAGTTAGGTATGGTTCAATCCAGTTCAGGACACATTTTTTCCATTTCCACTGTGAAAAGTTGTGGATGGTACCAATGTTCCTAACCATCCCCATTTTTGGTCCCCCATCTGTTGGGGTACCTAGAACACAGATCTAGTACTTACAGGTGGAGCTACAAACACTGCAGTCCACTGATTGGTCAATAATGGATGGTCACTCTGCTCAGGGCTGAGTTGTTGCTGGTATTGAGGCTTATGTAACCACTGTTCATACTGTGGCAAGTCATACATATATTAATAAACTATAACTATGACATGAAAGGATGTCTTGCTGCCTCTAGCAGCAGGTGTAGTCTGAGGAAAACATAACCTCATTCAGTGGGCCGACTGCTGGCAGCTTTTATGGTGGAAGTTTTATTTGTAATGTTACTGAATGCATGAGTTGAGGATGTGAATTATCTCTTGGATGACATACACTTTTAATAATGAGTGGGTCTTCAAGAGTTTAAAAATATATATTAATTTCTCTGAATTATGTAAACTGTCTATGCCACCAGAGAAGAGGAAATACAGCGAGCGCTGGATGGAGCAGTGAGTTACAACAACGCCGCCCACATTTAGGAATACAATTTGCAGTGGAAACACTAAATGGATCTAGGGTCCAGGGTCCATGTCTGAAAGGTTACTTTTGGTTCAAAAGGTACCAAACCAAAAGTGTTTGGTGGAAACGGGGCTTAATAGTGTCTTCTCTGGATAGGGGTTGGCAGCAAATGATACTTTGGCCACTTACAAAATGTCAGACTGGCACTTGCTGCAGAGCACTGTTGTACCCAACCATCAGGTAAAATTACACTAAACACCTACAAATAAATAAAACCACTCTCCAAGCAACCAGTTAAGTGTGAAGCTCAGGCATCGTCTAATGCAGAAAGATCCTGAGGTTGTGTTGTAACCAAGTCCCACTCATGGCAGCAGTAGCTCTCTGGGTCCGTGAGCATGCACTTATGGTTTACATGGTTAGCTTCTGCTCTTTTTGGGCCTGTTGGGTCTCCCTCCGTAAAAGTTCTTCTCTTTTCTCTGGCTAACAAACTGCAGAAAATCATGTGTACAAATACTGAGGTGCTGTGGTTCAGAGAATGTTGTGGAAAAGACAGGGCTGTCTGATGGCAAGGTAAAGTAGTGAACAAATACTTAATATACAGTCCAATTAAACGGATATTGATTTTTCAGATAGGCTTTTTTTTTTTTCTTCAAGTGGCTAAAGGACCGTGTACTCCTAACCCACATCCACAGCAGTACAACTTCCATGGTGGGACTCCTGTCTGCTTCTTCAAACTGGGAGTGTGCAAACTGCCATCGACTATAGGTGATACACCGACTATGAATAAGTACCTCGTACAGCTCAAAGATCCAGACTATCACTGTAGAGGCCTCAGTTTCCTAGAAATTGTTGTGTATCTTCAGTAAACTCAGTCAGTAAACTGACTTTTTTTCTTCCTGCCTACAAGAAAAGGGAAAAAAGCAGCAGGGTTCAGCCATCATCTAGCTCTTTTTGGAGTGAGCAGTTGTTACTGCCTGAAGGCACTCTGTATCAGGGTCTGACAGATAGACGTTGACATAGAGCTAAACCGATATATCTGCTGTTGTTAGCTATTCATTGATATATCAGTATCAGCACAAATGTCAGCCAGTTAGTGAGAAGAAATGTAAGTTAAAAAATGCCAAAGAATATTAAAAGATCATTTCGAGACAGTGTTGTTGTTACACAATCTGTCCACCAGAGAGCACCGGCAAGTCGGTTTTTCAACTGTAAAATCTCGCTCAGCACATTTCTTTGTCACAAATTTTAATTTCAAAAGGATCCTTATCTTGCATATTAATCTGTTATGTGTTTATGGTTAAAGAAATGGCTTATGTATTATATTTAACTCTTAGAGTCCCGGAAAACTTGGCTTCAATTGTAAAGTATTTCTCTGTAACTTTAAATATTCATATAAGCAGCAAAAAAACCAAAATATGTTTATCTAACTTAATAACCATTTAAACAGTGGTAAATAAATGAATAAATAGTGAGGCATGACAACTAAGTGACAAAATATGAGCCTTTAAATATTCACATGTATTGGCTTTAAAAATCAGTTTCAGTCAGGCTCTAATTTGTATTTAAGTTTTGGTTTGTCACCTGAAGTTAGAATGGAGGACAAATCTCAACTTTTTATACCTCTGTGCCAGAGATAGCCACAGCCAAAGGCATTATGTTTTTGGGTTGCCTGTAGGCACGTCTGTCTGTACATCCGTCCGTCCCTTCCTTGTGAACATGATATCTCAAGAACGCCTCAAGGGAATTTCTTCAAATATGGCACAAATGTCCACTTGGACTCAAGGCTGAAGTAATTAGATTTTGGTGGTCACAGATCAAAGTTCAAGGTCACTGTGACCCTGTTTGTCTCATTTTTGTGAGCGTGATATTTGAACAACCCTGAAATTTTAAAAAATTTGGCACAAACATTCAATGTTCACTTGGACTCAATGATTAGATTTTGATTGTTAAAGGTCAAGATCATTGTGACCTTGAATCCATCTCATTCTCATGAACAGGATATGTCCAGAACACCCTCAGGGAATTTCCTCAAATTTGACACAAACATCCACTTGGACTGAAGAATTAACTGATAAGAATTTGGTGGTCAAAGGTAAAGGTCACCGTGACCTCACAAAACATGTTTTTGTCCACTCAAGAATTCTTAGCTAATTATGAGAAAACATCACACATTTTTATAATAGGTTTAAATGATGAAGTGATGGCATTTTATATCCAAAAGGTCAACTTCACTGTAACGTCATAATGTTCTGTATGAAACACTTTTCTGGCCATTATTCAATGTCATATCCCAGGAAAAGAAGGGGATACATTTGGTCAGATACTGAACTGGTGACACTTATCTTGGCTGTTCGCTTGTTTGGTAATTGTAGTTGAATTAGGCCTACAAATCTTTACTTTTACAGAAATAGTGCATCTTAGTGCAGTTTCAAATGTTCTGCAGGCCACAGGTAAAAGAAGCTGAGTGTGTAAGGGACCAGGGGCCTCATGTTCAAAGGGTGTGTATGCACAAAAACATGGTGTATGTCCTTTTCCACGACAAAGTTCAGATGTATCAAATGTAATGACTGTGGAAATGTGTGGTGCTTCACGCCAACTTAATGGGTGGCATGTTTCTACAGCTGTTGATCCTTTGGCGACACTTAGAGGTGATGCTGGGAAACTGCTATAATATATAACTGTGAAAACAGTAAGTCCTCAGAGTGATGTGCACATAAAAGACACAAAACAATTAACACACCCACGTGTCTGCAGGTAGATGAGTGGATATAAAAGCATGCGCAGAATGGTACAGAAAATACCGTTAACAACAATGGCTGCGTTAACAGTAGTAAGACATTGTAAATGGTGCAATATGAAGAGAGCGTGTGTTCAGAGACAGAGAGGATTTACTGGCACGTGATGACACCTGGCTTATCAGCCGCTTTAGGTTCCCGAGGGCAGTCCTCCTGGAACTATGTGCAAGAGCTGCGCCCAGCCTTGGAGCGCAACACGACGAGGAGCCATGCGCTGCCTGTAGCCATACAGTTGCTGACCAAGCCCCAATCTCCAGTGGAGACGAGTGAGGCCAAAAATTGCAGTTCACTGACTGTCCACTTGAGGCTGGCTCCGGAAGTGAGTCAATTCCCATAGACCCCCATGTTAAAATGCCCAACTTTAGAGCAGAAATAAACATGTTTACAGCCTGGTACAAAAAATGGTTTTGGTCTCTATAGTTAATTTCCTCTTTCATGACAACTCGGGGGGGGGGGAATTACAATTTTTTTCTAACTCTTCCATTTAAATGTTATTAAGGTTTGTCACTTTGAGTGACAGGTCGCACCATCACGGGTGGCTAACTAGCCGCTGGCTCTGCTGTGCGGAGCTGAGCTCAGACTCTGCCGTCTGCTCGCCATCTTCTCATCCAATTCGTGCCCATGTTCAAGGCATTGAACCTGTCCTCTCAGCCGTGTCTGTGCCTTCTGGATATTTTTTCAGGCAAATATTGGAGTAATATGGCTTGCTGTACAATTAATTATACCAACAGACCGTCCAAGAAGTCCGTGCTCCAGGTTTTTTGGTAAGTGAAATTAGGAAATTCTAGTATTATTTTAATTATGTTTATATGTTAGCACTAATTAGCGTGTATCGGTGTCTGCGGTTACCACCTAGCTGTCAGCTTATTATTATATTATTAAGCCTTTATTTAATACATGTAAAATAACGTTGATACAGGAGGTCTCATTTTCAAGTGCGACCTGTATCACAGCAGCAACATCCACATCAAGTTACAGAGCCACAGACAATACGATACAATGGTTAAGTTAGCTCGTTAACTAGCTAACCAGCCAGCCAACATTTAGACTTCGAGCAAGACGCCAGTCTGGGGATGCATCTAAGTCAGCGCCTGACAGAGAAGTGTTAGGATTTAATGTTAAGTTAGGCATTTAGGGAGAGAATATTTTGAACAAAAGGCTGTGTGAAGTTTGAAAATAAAGGTCCACCACGTTAGTTAGCTAACGTGATGCAATGTTAACGTTGTCATATGAGCGGTGTAACGTTAACGTAACATTAAGGCTATACTTGTGTATGTAAATTAAAAAGTGGCGAACTCTGTGAAATTACAATAAGGTGTGTAACGTAATAAAAAAAAAAAAAGCTAATGTGACATTTGACTGTCACACATAAAATATTAAGAAGATTAGTGTATGATATAGGCCTGTAGTTAGGCAACAATAGATAATGCACAGACAGAATATGAGGACTGTGATGGCCACCACCTTTTTGTTTTGCTAAATTAAATTGATTATGATCTGTTGAACATTGAAGTAATTTACATTGTATTGTTTGCATGTAAAAGTGTCTGCAAAGTAGGTAGCTAACGCAAATATTTCTGTGTAAAGTTTTCCTCTAGGTGACCCCGACAGACTGGACCAGTGGACACTCAACACGAGGAGTCAGAACTGGACTCCAAACAAGACTTCCTGTCTGTGCAGTGAACACTTTGAGTCATCACTTCAGCACTGACTCCAGGATAAAGACACCCTTTTTCATACAGTACCTCACTAAACTTATTAATTTGAAATGATGAATTATTGTCCATAATACAATTAAATGCATTACATATATTACTAATTGTCATACATTACTAAGTACTCCATTAGGGCACAGCTTGCTCCGTACTATTACTGATAAAGGTGAAATGACATACTGACACACCAGTGCAGTTTAGTGTTCCCCTGATGCAGAAGGCCAAATGAAGATTTTATCAATCAGGGAACATGACATGTATTTACCAACTTTAACATTTTAGTGCCTTTTATGCAAAGACCCTTTATCAAAGTGAGAATTACTACCTTTTTCCCCACACACAGTCTGTGAAGAACCAATGGAAAAAATATTGTCATAATGAGACAGCCGAACATAGCATGATTCCACAGTGGCAGTGAGCTTTGAGAACAGTTCAGTTTCCTTTTGATAGCAACTATTATGTTAATGTGGATGAATTGCATACTGTACATTCATACTCCAGTTGTTTTGATAGTACAGTTAAATTTAAAATCAAATTCAAATATAAAGTCAAATATCTACAGAATTTAAGCACAAAACTATTTTATGAATGACAGCCACTTACTCAGCAATAACATCATTTTGGTGGTGAGTGGGCTTTTAACCAAGACAGGCTGTAGTCAGTGTTTTCTACCTGTGTTTTTATCCTGTCATCTTTCATCTTTCTCTCTTGTAGGATACTTGAGGAAAGTTACAACGCCTCGACCAATGTGATATTTGCTCCACAGTAAAGAGGTTGTTTCACAAGAAATTAAGATTTTGCAAATTATGACACTGGGTCCTAATTCGTATGTTTTATAATTACTGTTACAAATCTTTTCATTTATTTCATGTGTATTTTTTGTAACCTTTTATTAGTGATGATTTCATGAATGTAAGCTTTGACCTAATTTTGTTAAACTATTTGTGTAATGGTTAGAATTTTTTGTGATATAAAGTGGATCAGACAAAATTTCCTTTAGAGTAAAAGCAAAAATTTTTTGAAAGCTGTCATTCATCAGTTTCCTGTGATGATTGGAAATGTAGTGGTGATTTAAACCATTAACAAAATATAATCGTTATTAATGGCATCTTAATGTTTTCATTTATGTCTTAAAATTTACCCAAGTTTGCATTTATCTTAGCAGAATGTAAAAAAAAATATGAAAAGCTGATGTTATGTGCTGGTTTTGTTTGGAAATTTCTTTAAGACAAATGAAGAAAATTCACTGAGAAACTATTCTCCTTTTGTGAAAAACAAGGAATTATCTGCACAGTGAATAATTTTAAGTCCTGTAGGAGGTATTATTTATTTGTGACATATGAGAAAGTTCTGTGGGCATTGCTTGGTATTGAGGCTTATATAGTGAGGCTAAAAAAAAACCCCACATAATTGTTTCTTTCTGTTTGCCTCACTGTAAAAACGTCACGATACCTTTGCCTGAGGAAGACCCTCTCAGAGTTGGCAACAAGTGATACCTCCTTGGGGGCTTCAAAACTATTGTGTCCAGCTAATTCTTTGTTTTTAATTTTGAGCCCTGTTATCCAGTCACATTCTTCTGTGTTAAAACTAGACTTCTAATAGAGCAGCAAACAAAGATTACTCTCCAAAATCTTCTCAGGCTCTGCTGCTGGGTGTAAGGTGCTAGTTATCTTCAAGTACAGACTTAAAATAATGAGGCCATACAGAAATGGACTGCCTAATGTCCTAATGGACAGTCAGATTTGATTGTGAAATACAACATTCAGTCAGTAACAAAGACAAAAGGAGAGCAGATATAAATAGAATTTATTGAAATTTTGAACAAGTTATAGATGAATATAAAAACTCAACATTGGCCATGACAGCCTGGGCTATGTTCAGGCCTAACAAAATGTGTCCTAAAGGCCAAATTCAAAAGTAGTGACACTGCCAACTGTAAGCAGTTCACTGCATTTGGAAGTGGTCTTTAAGACAATTAACTAATTTACTTAAAAACATATAATTTCTCCTAGGTGTGAGATGAATGTGTCTGATGTGAGGGTGTTCAATTATGGCACCATTTAAACTATGAACAAATGTAGCCATAACACTGCAAACACATTTCCTGGCCTTATCAATCTTTGCTGGATTGCCACCAGCCTCCCACCTGCACCTTTGGGCCAGTGAAGAAAATATTATCTTAATTCCAGGATGCTGGAGGTGAAGCTGGTGCAGGTCCTCCTTCATCATGCTGACCAGCTTGACACTGCTGACCTTTCCCATGTCATTGCCGCCACAGTGAATGATGAGGACATCTGGTGCTGCTCTTCCTCGCAGGGAGTGGGAAAAGAAGGAGAGAAGGCCTCTCTGCAGTCCACCCCAGCCAAACCAGCAGACACGGACACCCGGCATGCTGAGGGTGCTTCCCAAGGTCTCTGCAGCTCTCTGGACACCACGCCGGACATAGCAATCACCAGTGCTCCACACTGCATATGAAAGTAAAATGAGTGTAATAAATAATTAGCATTATATATATATATTTTTTTTTTAAAAGTTGAAGCGGGTTTTTTTTAAGATAACAGCTGAATCATTGTTTCAAGGTTTGTTGTATAACGTTAGTTTAAGCTAAACTCAACTTACCTCAAGTTTCGTGAGGGAGCTGCCACAGGGCTAACCAAAGTAGCGTAGCTTGTTAGCCTCGTAGGTTGTTAGCCTAGCTTGTTAGCCTTAGGTAACTTAGCAGCGCTGAGCGAAGTGGGCGTGTGTAAGCAACCAGGCTTCCTTCGGCCCGCCTCTTTGCCCATTTTTGATTGTCCGGGAGTTGGGCGGAGTCAGGCACTGCCAAGATGGCGACGCCCAGAGCGGAGTATTTTGAGCTTCAAATCCACTCTTCAGAAACGGACGAGTGACGTCACGGTGACTACGTCCATTATTTTATACAGTCTATGGTGCTGACGGACGGAATTATCTGCATCCGTCAGCCAGGTATATCAAATTCTCATACAATGCAGCTTAACAGGCCAACATTAAATGCAGTTTGCAGCCAGAGCCGGTTTTCCTAATGTAATCGGAGCTATCGACTGCGCACACATCAAAAAAGCGCCATCATCTGATGAATTTGTTTATGTCAACGGGAAGCATTTTCATTTGATGAATATCCAGATCATATGTGACGCGCAAATGCAATTCACCAACATTGTGGCGAGGTGGCCTGGCACACTTAAGCGTTGGGCAGCTGTCCTGCGCTTCACGTCCACCTTAATGTCAGACCAGGGCCGTGCCTGACCAATTTGGCACCCTAGGCAAGATATTTGCTGGCACCCCCACGGTTCCGTTCAAACCTCAGTTTTCAAAAACTGTCAGTTTGTGTGTGGGAGGGAGATGCACTTGAGGCTGCATCACTTGGTGCTGAGGTGGATGAGGTGGCTGCAGTTACATTAGTAGGCCCAGGATTTGCAGAGGTGGGGGACAAATACTTCAGAAGTGCATCTAAAAAGAGGAGATACGTATATTTGACAAACTTACGGTTGACTTACGGTAAGGAAATTACCCACAGTTCATGACGTTGTGACATCAAATATAGGGGTTGCCCTCGGAACACCGGAAGTGTTATTAAAAAAATACGAAAACACGGTTGGCAGATATGCAAACAGTAACGTTATGGAAGGAGAGCCAAAAAAACAGGTAGATAAAAAAATGAAACATTATATTAACAAGGATTTAAGATGGTACATAAACACACATGAAGTCAGAGGAATACCAGTGGTTATATTCCACACACAAAGAATATCTATCTATCTATCTATATATACACATATATACACATAACACACACACACACACACACACACACATATATATGTGTGTGTGTGTGTGTGTGTGTGTATATATATATATATATATATATATATGTATATATGTATGTATATGTGTGTGTGTGTATATATGTGTGTATGTATATATAGACATACACACACACACAGATAGATAGATATATTCACACATTTATATATTTTCACTCTCACATTCATACATTTTCACTCACACATTTATATATTTTCACTCACATTTATATATTTTCACTCTCACATTCATATATTTTCACTCACATTTATATGTTTTCACTCTCATTCATATATTTGAATACACATTGATACATTTTTCTCTCATTCATATATTTTATGCACAATCGTATACATTTAATACTATAAGTAATATATGTATGTATAAGGAAAATGTATGTATGTGCAAAGAAAATATATGTATGTAAGAAAAGAATGTATGCATATGTGAGTGAAAGTATATTGGAAACGGAAGGAGTATAGTAGAAACGGAAGGCAGTCCATTTATCATCTACATACTCCGGTACAGTAGGTGGCGGTATACAACGCGTCATAAAACCAAACGAAGAAGAATAATTTATGGCGCTGTGATTGGCTGAGAAGGATGTTATTGACGTGGGTCTGCTGTGGTGAAACTACAATGTTCTGAAGATGGACTACAAAATGCACACAAGAACGTATGGGGCGTATATTCTCATCGTGTTGTTCATGCAGGATATATAAACGTGGACAACACGATGAAAGATACCCAGATAGCACACATACATCTGGCCGACGTCGGGCTGAGGTCGACACGTCGGCCTCGAATTTATAACGTCTAACAAGCGTCGGCCGCTATCTTTATATATCTTTAAATGTAATACTCTGTCTCAGCTCATCAAAGGTCTCTGTTACGTGAGCTTTGGGTCGGCCCAGTGCCGGAGAATGTCTGCCCACATACGGAAGTCGCCGCAGAGGCGGAATTTCATCTCCGCAGTGTTTGTTAGTGATGGTGAAATCGAATCTTCATGAAGCACTGAACCACTTTGACACACCTGCTTCAAGACTGACACACTGCTTCGAAGCATTTCATACAGTCAGAAGGGTGACATCTGCTGGCTGTGTGTCAGAACTGCATCTAAGTGGAAGACCATTGGGACTGCCTGTAACGAGGCCTCGCTCCCCGTAGTCACGTGATTGTGGGCGTGCCGAAGCAGGGATCGAAACACTAGCCGTTTCTCAATATGCGTTCTTGTGCGGACTTGTGTTCTCGTGGACTTGTGACACGTCATCAGTCACAGCCCAAGTACTGTTCCAATTCAAAGTTCACATCTGGCGAAGTTCAGTCCAAATTCCCGGATGTGTTCTCGCCACGCCCATTTCACCGGGGATGCATCGGAGCAGACTTGTGTGGACTTCTGACAGCCAGGTATCCCAGCATGCATTTCGCAACAGTCATCGAAAAATGACAAGTGAGGGAAACGTCAGACCCGTGGTCGATGTTTTAATATAGAGCCCAGTTGAATGTGACTGAGGTCCGCTAGATGACAGCGTGTCAGCGCGCTCATAGATAATAAACGTGTGTATGAGCGCTCAGGCTGCCCCAGAGGGCAGCCTCTCTCAGGTAGTCCTTTTGAAATTCGTGGCTGATATCTCTGCAGTGGTTAAATATGAAATTAAATTTGTTTGGGGTATGTCTAATGGGCAACATTCAGTCCCAGACAAGATATATCCTTATATTATTAAATGTTGTAACATATTATTGTTCTTTGCATTCTTTTGCTTATTTAGGCCTATGTGTTTTTACCATTCAATGATTTTAAGAATATATTGTAATTTATTTATTGTATTTAAAGATTAATTGTCTTTATTGTATTTATTCAACAACATTTATATATTGATTATCTGATATGAATTGTTAACCTGATATCTGAAGTGTGGCTGAATAAACTTTTCCTCTTCACATCTGACCTGTTTGATCCATTTATATTGGTGAGGACAGACTAAATGAGAAACTGCTGTCAGTGTAATCCAGTACAGTTCAACAGCACCACAACCTACAACTCAACACTTCAGTAAATGTCAGACTTAATACAATATTAAACTGCTGTTGTTTTTTTCTAGGTGATCCAAGTAATCTGTCAAGTCTCCATTAAAAATAGACAGAAAGCATATTGGTGAGACAAATGCAGTGATGGACAGTAACTCAGTATATTACTCAAATAGCTACTGTACTTAAGTACAAATTTGATGTACTTTGGGTATTTTCCATATACTGAGGGAATACTGTACATTCTACTCAAGCTACATTTATTTGATAGCTATAGTTACTTTTCAGATAGTTTGTTTAATAAGTTGTTGTTTCATATTTACAAGTTGCTGTGTGTTGTTATAGATCAGACTAGTGCACCAGTGAAAGGTGTTAAAATTAGTTCTACCATGACAACATTTAAATGCTGTTCACATTTAGCCTATGTTGATCAATTAATACTCAACACATATTCATGTATATGATGATCACAACACTTGAAATTGGGTCACTCTGCATCATGAGTACTTTGAACTTTTAATTTTAAGTAGGCCTACATTTTGCTGACAATACCCAGATACATTTACTCAAGTCAGAATTGGTATGCACACTTTTACTTGTGACTGAGTTTTTGTCTTTGTTGTGATATTCCTGGGTACTTTGTCCACAACTGGACAAACATATCGAACAGACATGCAAGCATCGCACGTCTCATCCTCATCCTCATTCTCCACTGTCTTTCTGGGATCTGCCTCCTCAGCTAGGCAGCCTCCTCCTCAGCTGGGCAGCCTCCTCCTCAGCCTACAGGTACAGCAGTCCAGCGGCAATAACTGCGCCAAGACGCATTCTCCGATCCGTTTTGATTTTTGATTTCCATCTCGCCAATGCTCACGATCACAATAACCACCAACTCTCCACAAACTTTTCCCCCCGAACTTGACTTTTATTATAATCAGAAGCCAGCTACAGGGATAAGGTTTTAAAAGACATTTTAT